>JAMRYI010000544.1:0-112797 GCA_029231635.1 Ditylenchus weischeri
AAAAAAGCAGACTGTTTTTGGACACTTTTCTGTGTATATAATTTTGGGGCATACATTCCGAAGTAGTGCCGTTTTAAGCATATAAAAATTACTTAGGAGACGTTTAAACACTATTCACAGTTAACTAAAAAAGGCCACCTCCCCCAAGGTACATAAGTACCAAAGTTTAAACCTACAGGGTGGCCCATCATAAATGCCCTAGTCAATTTTAGTCATTTTAAATTCGCGCTTTTTCGACGAGATTTTTTTTTGTTGGAAAGAGGAGACTCCGGGAAAGAGAATGGTACCAAACATGTAACTAACACTTTATCCAGAACATCAACAAAATCAACAAAACAAAAAAACAACATTTTCAACAAATTTCAAAGAATTTTAACATTTTTAATCTCTGTATTTTTGCTCTGTGCTTCTTCCATTTACCACCAGGCAGTATTCCAGTCGTCGTTCGTAGGCTCCTATGGCTCTGTCGATCATATCCTGCGGTAGTTCTGTGAAGGCGCGCTCGATTCTTCTGCGGATGTAATTCTACATAATTCGCCAAACCTAGTTCGCTAAAAAATTCAAAAGGCCCTATTGTATAGGAGAATAGAGAACTTGAAATTTTCTAAAAATTATTGCCTTCAGAAAATTAAAATTTAAAAAATTTGCAGGTAGGCAAATCTACGCTTGTAAACCAGTTTCTCTGGGAAATATTTCTCCGCGAATACCGTCCAACAGTAGAAGAGTTCAACTGGATTGAGTATGGCAACGACAAGCAACAGTCCTTCAAGACAGTACCTAATGAAAACGGCAAACCTGCAGAGAGCAGCCCAGATGATGTAAATTCATCTGGCCTCCTACTCCAGATTATAGACAGCTCTGGTTCTAGAGACTTCCTTGCCATGCGCTACCTATACTACAAAATTGGCGACGCTTTCATGGTAAAAATTAGTTAGATTAAATTTTTAATCAGCGCATTAACTAAATTTGTTTAAATAGGTGGTCTATTCGCTCAATGATCCTCTCTCTTATGCGGAAGCACTAATAATGGTCCGTGAAATACAACAGAGAAATTCCAAAAATGTGAGTATTTTTGGAATAAAGAAAAATACCGGGTGCGAGAAAAGTCAAAAGCCTATATCTTATTTTTTTGCTTATCTTTCTCATGACATTTTTTAACTATTTTGTAGCCCAGTTTCTCCTCTTTCAAATGGTTGAAAAAACTTGCTAGGATAATTGAAGAAAAGTCAGCATTTGGCTCCAAACACTTGTGATGCCATTTTGAGAAGTGGACAAGTATTTTTCTCACTTTAACTGGTCAAAAGTTTAATTGAGTATTCAGCGTTACAAAAACATCTCAGCACTATGTTGTAGCGCAGCTTGAGCTGAAAAACCCATTTTACAGAATAATTTTTAAAAATCTGAGTGTTATATCGATTTCTTCAAAAAATGACCAAAATCCATGACCAAGAGGAGAAACTGGGCTAAAAAAAATTTAAAAATCTTATGAGAAAGATAAGCAAAAAAATAAGATACATGCTTTTGAAATTGAATGGACCAAAGACTTGGACAAGGACTTGCCAAGGACTTGGACGCACCCGGTATTTTTTTTGAAAAGGTTAGTGTATAACATCGTTGAGATTATATTGAATTTCTGGTTGTATTAGCTACTGTTCTGTGAATGAGAGTTCACAATTACGAAGTGGCTGTTATGAAAGTACAAGTTAGTGTTGTGGGAAGCCAAATAATTTTATGTTTTTGAGTGTAATACAATTATTGCAAGACAGAATAAAGTCTGCTTGAAAATGCCCCTACTTTCAGGACCTATATCTCAGACTGGAGAATATTTTTTCGCAAAGCTGTTTTTTGTGTCTTTTTGACTCCTGTGAGTTCTACCGATTCCGCATTTTAAATTTTGAATTTTCACCCAAAAATCTCGAGATTGAATTCAAAATTTTCTGATTTTCGGTTGATTGAAATATAACCCGACATGTCGGCCTAATAGAGTAAAAAATTTAAGTGCCGGGTGGAGGAATATCAATATTATTAGTATTTAGTATTTAATATTTAGCACAAATTAACATAACCCTAATTTTGTATCAAATTAAGGCTCCCATTCTTTTGGTCGCCAACAAATCTGATATGGAACCCAGTGAGAACGCTGACAAGCACATGCCTCCACCATCCGAGATTCTGCCACAAAATATTGAATCTGCAAGAATTTGCTCCAAAAATTTAACTGAGGTAAATGAAATTTTAATAAAAAAAATTAGCCAACTCACTTGTAACTTTAAAGGTGAAAAAGGCATTTTACAAGCTGATTGAGGAGCTAGCTAGGCGGAGACAACTAACAGCTGGAAAAGCGGGATTCCAGTTACAAAAAAGACGACAATCTATGCCTTCTAGAAGAACTGCCAATGAATTGGGCATAGACTCGGAAACTCTGGAGCGCCTTGTCCGCAAACATGATTCTCATTCGAGAAACAATAATTGCACTATCTCTTAATGATATGTTATGTAAATAAATATATTTTGTTGTATTAATATTGCAATTATCAATTATTTGTGACGGATTTTTATGTTCTGGTGATTTAAAAAGTGCTTATAAAATAAATAAATTCTTCAGAAACTGTCACGAGCGGCCACGGCCACCAGCTCGTGAATTGGAAAAAAGGGAAAGGAGGGTATATTTGATCCAACTCCCTTTGGATCAGCAAGGAATCGCCTTAACCAATAGGCCACCAAACCCCAAACTGAGAAGGTGAAGATTTTTGTATACATCACTTGCGTCGAAGACTCAACAAAACAAACATTTTATGCTACAGGTTTAGACTTTTCAAACCATCACTACGTTTCACATAACTTTTTGATACTTGGGGCTACTACTTATGACCTCACACTACCACATATCACAGCACAATTGAACTGCAATCCTTAACCATCACTACGTTAACACATACCACAGTCTCACATTACGGATTGAACTGCAATCCTTTACTAACCATCACTACGTACAACACATACCACAGTCTCACAATACTGATTGAACTGCAATCCTTTACTAACCATCACTACGTACAACACATACCACAGTCTCACAATACTGATTGAACTGCAATCCTTTACTAACCATCACTACGTACAACACATACCACAGTCTCACAATACTGATTGAACTGCAATCCTTTACTAACCATCACTACGTACAACACATACCACAGTCTCACAATACTGATTGAACTGCAATCCTTTACTAACCATCACTACGTACAACACATACCACAGTCTCACAATACTGATTGAACTGCAATCCTTTACTAACCATCACTACGTACAACACATACCACAGTCTCACAATACTGATTGAACTGCAATCCTTTACTAACCATCACTACGTACAACACATACCACAGTCTCACAATACGGATTGAACTGCAATCCTTTACTAACCATCACTCCGTACAACACATACCACAGTCTCACAATACGGATTGAACTGCAATCCTTTACTAACCATCACTACGTACAGTTCTTGAGCTGCGCTACAACATGATGATAAGATGTTGTCGTGACGCGTGGAATTCAATAAAACATGATCTCGCAGGTGTTTAGAAGCGAATGCTGACTTATAACAACAAATGTTATAAGAATTGTAACAATAAAATTATAAATTCAGTTTATTTTTTTTCACAAATTTTTTAAATTCATCAAAGTATGTCGTAAAGTATCATTGCATTTTTTCATTATTATGGACACACGCCAGTCCATTTGCAAATTTGGTCTAATACTTTAGGCACAAACACATTTCTATGATCACCATTTGATTTATCAGTACATCTATCTCCACTACTGTGCACTCCGAGTAGTATTGCTTTATTAGTGTTGTTTTCTATGCCAACCAACGGACCACCACTGTCTCCCTTAAAATTATTTGAAGTATATTCTTTCCCACTAAAAATGACAAATTTACTTAAAAAGGCATGGCTGTGCGTTTTAAAAAGTTAAGACGGAGACCAGCAGTTTTTTTGGGTTCTCATCACTATCCCCGATTAATTTTCTTACTGTTTTTATCAATTTTAACCGTTTTTTATCTATTTTTATTAACTTAAAAGTTTTCTTCTCTAAATTAAAAATTTATTGGGTTGTAACGTATGTCATGGCGGCTTTTTGTACGGTTTTGCATTCATTTATTATCTTCCATCTTTCAACAGTAATAACAACAATTCAGTCAATTATGTATTCTCCCTCAGTTCTAACCACCTCTTCCCATCGATCTACCAGTTTCTTTATTCCGCTTATCCAAAAGTCAGCCGGTCTGCTTTCGAAGAAGTTGACGAGCCAATTTTCTAGATACTCATCATTGTCGTATGTTACACCCGAATTTTATTGGAGAGCTTTACATACCAATGGAAAGCTCATTCTTTGCTCTACAAGATCTTTGTTATTGTTTTTCTTGAATGATCAATTCTTGGTAATTGTAGGCATAAACGATGGAGTGTCAAGTGGACAAGGATTTGCATTTTCGAAATCACTTGCTTTTCGCTTTCAATCGTGGTGCGAAGGCTACAGAAGCAGCCCAATAAGTATGCTTTTGAAATTGAGAAACCAGTTTTGAGCCGTTCTTTCTGGCATAGCATCTTCTCCGTAAACCGCACAAATTTCCCTAGCTGCTTCTGTAGCCTTCGCACCACGATTGAAAGTGAAAAGCAAGTAATTTCGAAAATGCAAATCCTTGTCCACTTGACACTCCATCGTTTATGGCTACAAATTACCAAGAATTGATCATTCCAGAAAAAACAATAACAAAGATCTTGTAGAGCAAAGAATGAGCTTTCGATTGGCATGTAAAGTATATCGCATGTGTGTGATAATTAGCGAATAAAATTCATTACTAAAAAAACCGCCATGACTTATGTTACAACCCAATACAAAGCAGCACAAAATTGATAAAAGAAAGTGAGAAAAGTCTCTCTAGTGCTGGCTAAGAATCGTCCAATTTTTTAATCGTTTTGCTTCGAATCTAATACGATATGATGACTTTATGCTACTTTTAAAAACTAGGCAGGAAATTTGAAGAATCTAGACGTCAAGGAAGAAAATTAGTACTGGTCCCCACCTCTTCTCCGTGTAACGCACTGGTATGCCCCTTTGAAGGGCCATGAAACTTGATAAGCACAGCAATGTGAGAAATCTGAATTTGCGCGGGACCAACCTGATTTGGTCAATAATGTTTTAGAATCATTGTTTTGTTTGCAATATTAAATTTGAAATTTGCGACCTAGTCAATATAGAACGCTGACTTGCAATAGAAAGCTGTAGAGCAGTGGAAGTTGCTTAAATCATACGATCTGGCATAGTCGAGCAACGGTGGGCTCGACTATGGATGGTTTGAAAATGTCTTTTTTGAGCTTTTTAGGTAATTTTATATCCAAGTAGCGCCAAAATTTTTTCTATAAAATTTGCTATGAAATTAGCGGCTTATTCAAAAGCTGAAAACGCGAGGTCAATTTATATCAATTTGTATCTGAGTATATAAGGATGATATTGAAAGAAATCAATAACTAAAAACTCCAACTTTTGAGAGTACCAAAATTAAAAGTTATTTAAAATTTACAAGGCAAATGCTTGTGCGTTTAACACCTGGTACTGCAATTGCTCTTGCAAAGAAATAGTTTCCTCGCACACCTTTTATAGCTGTCTTCATAAACTTTAATCTAGCACTGCTAATATCTTCTGAAAATAGGAATTGATAAAAAAGAATTATTTAAAAATACCTACCAACATCTTTGCCAAAGCCCATATCATAGAAGCCACTAAAGTTGGATTTAATGCTAGGAATCAAGCCTAATGCTGCCCTAGACACATTCTTAAGACAGACAGCTTGGGTGTAGCTATTGAACTGCAAGCGTTTTGATTTTAGACTATCAAATTGCTGTGGTTACGATAAGCTAGATCAATTAGGTGGATTTATTGGCCGGAATGCACTTCACTGGTTATGCCCAGAATTGCTTTTTGATAATTTCAAATTTCGATAGAAAACAAATTTTCAGGTGTGGGAAGACATTTTTGCAAAAACAATTCGCGGCTCATGAGGATCATAGTTTTTAGTCGAAAAAGTTATATTTTTCTGATTTTCCACCTTTTTAAATTAGATTAAGGGCTACATAGAGAAGGAAAGGGAATACAGTCCACTCTCGATAAACCGGCTTCCCGATAAACCAGCACTCTCGCTAAACCGGCACTGTTATAAAGCCAGATTTGGCTGGCCAACAAAAAATTCGACAAGGCTTACTCCCGATAAACCGGCACCCCAAGATGGTCCCAGGGGTGCCGGTTTATCGAGAGTCGACTGTACTAGGGGACTTGTTTACCAGAGATGAATGGCCTATTTTGGGACGGGACGAAATTGTGAAAAAAAAATCCGGAACGCGACACCGGCACGGGATGACCAAAGTATTAACTCAGGGACGAAATCCAGGACAAAGTGAAATTCCGGGACTGGCAAAAAATTTTCCCGGTCGGGACGCAAACACTAAGACAAGCAAGAACTTAAAACATTCGTTTATTCCCAAGTAACAGCTAGAGGAAAAAGGTTAGATCAATATTCTACTCAAGTACATCAACATCTCCGCTTTCTTCGGGTCCAAGTTGGTCCTCCTGTGGTCGTAGACGTCGCGCGCCAGCGAGAAGACCCTTATTCGCTTGCCACGCACGTTGCCGGGTTGGTCATGTACTTAACACAAAGATCACCAAGAGTTGTTCATTTATTATGGTTTTTGAATGCTGAAGGCGGGACAACTTTTAAAAACCGGGACGGCACAATAAATTCAGGAAGTGGAAAAAAGTCCGAGACGGGACAGATGGAAAAAATTTCGGGGAAATTCCGGAACGGGAAATACACATAAAACCCCTTCAGGACGGTACGGGACGAGAGGTAGGGACGGGAGTCCCGTCCCATCCCGCGATCATCTCTAATGTTTACTGCAAAATGCTTTATTTTTTCGGTTCTTACTTTTTCTAATTCCAAAAAAAAATGTTTCCAGTTCTATATTTAATTGCGCACAAATCTTGTCGGGCTGTCGGGCAGAAGCTTAGGCACGCTCTACACAATTTTTTGTCAAAGTTCCTTTAAAAAAAGCGTCTGATTAAGTTGTTGAATAAATAGGACACATAATTTAGATAATCGAATACTGTGCTGACCTGAACAGATCGATCCAGCTCAATAATGGCAAAGTCGTCCCCATATCGGCATCTAGTATCAATAAACTCTTTTGGAAACAACGCTTTTTTAACGTAAGCAATGTTAGTGTCTACTTTCTTGCATTTATCTCTATCTTCCACTCTAATACACACTCCACCATAATACACTTGAACGGATTTGGGCACTACCACTGCAGTTTTAAATTTGGGTTCACTAAAGTTATTCATTACACACAAACAAAGTTATATGGTGTAATTACGTGCAAGCACCTGCTCTAGCTGCACTGAAATTGAAAATGCAGTGAAGGGCCGTGAGCACGTGCCTATCGCTAATCAAAGAACCTCCACAAAAGTTCCGTCTGAAAATGTCTTGAAATTTTAGCTTTTTTGTTTTTTTTGTTAATATGATTTTGGTGCATATGGTCAAAAACACGATTTTGTGCTAGGTCTCATCCGTAGTTTGGCTCTGTATTCTTGCCTACCCATACACCAAAAACCAGTATCCAAACCATAAGGATAAGAAATTGTGCTTTTAAAAACAATTGTCGGCTCGTAAAATTTAGAAAGAATTTCAGAAATCTCATAAAAGGCCCAGAAAAATTTAAAAAGCTAAAATTTCTTGACACACTTTACACAATCAAAAAGCAAATAATTTTACTTAGCTGAAGCAAAGGAAACAGCAAAAGGAAATTGTCTAGGTTCAGCTAAAGTGCCTCCAGCTATACGATTGGCTGGCTGTTTAAGGCTGTTAGAACCGCAGTTGGCTTGAAGATCTGCATTTTCTTGACTGGATAAGCGAGATAGACTCATAGAAAGGTCTGTAGACCCAAACACCATGTATTCAGTTGGTTTAAGCTTTTTGGCGTAACCAATAGTCGATACCAGAAAAATAGAGAAAAAAAGTAACATTTGAGATGATATTTTGACGAATAAAAGCTATTCTAAACATTTGCTATTCAAAAATTTTTGTGTCGATTCATCAATGTGAAAAGATCATAAGTCATACAAATAACAAAAGGATAATATTTTTTCTCACCGCAAATACACTACAAATGTACCGCAAAACATTTTTTCTCAGTGCGAAAAAAATACGCGTAAAATACTTTTTTCGGCGCTAGTATAGAATACCCCCCAAAATCAGACCTTCTAAAAATCGTTGTAACTACCCTTTGGAACAACAAGTTTAGGCTTAGCCCTTAGGCTTAGGGGTAGGCCAGCGTATGGAAGTTGTGACTAATAAGTGTTTTACGCACTTTTTCTGGGGTTTGGAACATATATTTGGGCGCTCTTTACTTAAGTTTTAGACAGTGATGTAAATTTCTGATGTAAACTTCCGCACCGGCACCGGCTCCAAAAAATTTTTCCACCCGCACCGGCTTCCAAAGTTTTACGCACCGGCACCTGCACCGGCACCGGCCCCCAAAATTTTCCGCACCAGCACCGCACCGGCACCGGCCTCCAAAATTTTCCGCACCAGCACCGCACCGGCACCGGCCTCCAAAATTTTCCGCACCAGCACCGCACCGGCACCGGGTCGGTGCCGGTGCGGGTCGGTTCCGCACCGTTGCCCGTACGGCACCTCATTGTTTTTATAATTATGAAGACAGCAAGTTTCTCGTGCATTTTTATTTCTTAACAATATGCAGCATGAATTAAATACATATGTACCGTAAATCCTCTAATATAAGACCCCCTTTGATTCAAAATCGTGTTCTTGGCATTGTATTTTTGACCACCCCCGGCTCATTTCACTGGCTACAAAACAGGTGGTAATTTGCATAAGAGCATTTCTTCAAAAGTGGGTCAAAATACAATGCCAAGAACACGATTTTGAATCAAAGGGGTCTTATATTAGAGGAATTACGGTAATTTGAAATGTCAAAATGCCATGAAAATTTGAAATAAAATTTACCGCCTATATTCGGTCAATGAAAATCACATATAATTTTTTATGCTGCCGGTGCCGGTGCGGCCTAAAAATCACGCACCGGCACCAGCACCTGTAGCTTGAGCACCGCATTTTACCCGTTATCCAAAGTTTTGTAGTAGTCTTGTACAAAATTGCCAGATTGAGTGAGATTTGAGTCCTGCACATCTCAGCTAACCGGCTTTGTGCCTGGTTTAAAAGCAGCTGCATTCTCTTTTTGTCGTCCAAAGCCCAATTGATGTAAGAGAGTTTGTTTTTCTGAAAACTTGTACCAAGCCTCAGCTTCGTCTTTGGTAAAGGTTCCTTTTTCATCGGCAGTGCAAGTGCCATATTCAGTGATGAATATCAGTGATGAATATACGGCATCAGGCGAAACGGCATCTTCAATAACATCAACTGCTCAATCAACTGCATCAATGCAACGAATCCAGCCACTTTGCAATTGAACTCTTTTCCAGTTTGCTCCAAACAGTTGCAAAAATTTAGCCCACAACTTCTGTAATTGACAATGTGGATTGGCAACTGCCAGGCATAGAGCAGGTCGTAAATTTGATCTGTTAAACGCAAAACATTTGTCTACATTAATTCTAAAAACATTTACTAGTTATCAATGGAAATTCCAATGGCCTGAGTTAATTCTAGTTATTCTCACTCACAGTGAGAATCTCAGTGAGCTCACTCATTCTCACTCACTCTCTGTTTTTCTGCTCTCACTCTCATTCCTCACTGCCCCATAATATTTTCTACTCACTCACTGCCTAAAAATCAGAGGAGTGCAAACACTGGGTTGTGATCAAGATTATTCAAACGTGTGAAATTCTCATTGCCAGCGACGCGCATAGTTTTTCAAGGAGATAGTCACACGGAACGAATAAAAAATCAAAATTTCGTATTTTTTAATGTTCTCTTTGAGCTATATTTTGCCCTATTAAGTTATTGTCTTTTAGCCATACTTGCCTTGGTCCCCCCTGTTGATTTTTTTATTATTTTTTCACGCCACCACAAAGACCTCCTCCACCGTGTGCAGCACTGTGTGCAGCAGCATTGCTCCGTTCATTAGCTCAGATGGAACAAGCAATTGTGTGAAGGAAACACCTGCTGTAAGATATTTCCGGTAAGATAATAGACTACCAGAAAACGTTAAAGCCCAAAAGTAAAAAGATACACTTTCGGACGTTTTTTAAAGCTATGAAGCTACGTTAAAAAAATTCCCGAAAAACTATGAAAATGGCCTTTAGATTTCATCTACAGCTGATTTTAGTAAGATATTGGAATTTCTTTTTAAAAATAGTTTAACTATTTAGCATTTTCATGCAAAACCGATAAAAACAGCAGCTGACCATTCATCAAAAATTTTGACTTTAGATTTTTAACTGCCTGCCTTCGGCAGGCAACCTACTTCAATAGGAAGCCCCTTTGGAGGTACATGGTCCGGGCCAGGGGCTGAACCTTTATATATCCAGAAATATATCAAGGAAATTCAACCAATAAAAAACCACTGAAAATATAAATGTAAAAATGCTTATAAATAATTCAGCGGCAGTTAAATTATTTGCGTATTATTCCAAGCCCTAACAAAAGAACAAAATTTCACAATAGTAGCAGCAATGTAGTATTTTCCAGCCTTGCAATGTTAATTTAATCATTTTTATACCACTTCTCCATTGCAAGCAGGCAGCTCTTTTTCAAGAGATATAGATATATATTTTGAAGATATATATTTCTTGGATATATAAAGGGTCAGCCCTTGCCTGACCATACTCCCAAAGGGGCTTCCTATTGAAGTAGGTTGCCTGCCGAAGGCAGGCAGGTAAAAATCTAAAGAGTCAAAATTTTTGATGGAAAGTATGTGAAACAACGTTTTTATCGGTTTTATGTGTAAGAATTGCTTAGAAATGGTTAAAACCTGTTTTTGAAAAAATTCCGATATGTGGGGAACCGTATAAGTACCGTCGACTCTTGCTATGATATACCCCTACGGAAAACAAGCTCAGGAGTATCTTATACCGAAGTAAAAACGAGGAGATAGTCACGAAACGAATAAAAAATTAAAATTTCGTTTTTCTTAATGTTCTTCTTGAGCTATATTTTGTTAATAACCCGTTGTTACAATGTAAACAATACTTGTGCACAATTAAAAGTTAGATTAGTGTTATTAACATCAGAGTTTTTAACTATTTTGAAAAAAAAGCTTTAAAATCGAGATTTAATAAAAAAATTGATAAAACTTTTTTTGATTTTTTTCTTTTTTATCTAAGTATATACTGTATTATCTGTAATAAGCGCCCCTCTCTAATGCGCCACCTCTAATAAGTCCCCCCCTTCTACTTTGAGGGTCTGTATCTCGGGGCAGAGCAAATATTTTGTAGAGCCGTTTTTGCATTTTCTAAATCCCACGAGCTCTACTGATTCTGCTTTTTATTTTAATGTGCACCCAAAAGTTTCGAGATCGACCAAATTTTTCCGATTTTCGGAGGGTTGAAAAACAAGCGCCCCGCGCTTTATATTAGAGATAACAATAATTATAACAGCTTTTCAGTCGGTTAATCAGAACATTGCCAGTTACTGCTTCGCCTGTGGAAAATTGATCGACGTCGGAATTTTACAAATGACTAATTCCGTTGCTTGCCCGTTATTCAATAGACTGTCGAAATCGGCCCCAAATTCTTTGCTTTTCCAGGTCTCAGTGGTGTGAAACCCTCTTGAAAGAGATCTAAGAATTTTAGAAAATACAATGCAAAATATGTGATGCGAATCATACCTTGTTGCGACGTCTTTTTCTCGGAATCTCCTCTTGCATACTTTCGTGGTCGCTAGCGGATATTTCACTCATTACGGTTATAACTTGACTTAAATAAAAACAAGTAATCAAATGTAAAAAAAACACAAGAACGAGTGAAAATAGAGCAAGTAATCAGATGCAGCAAAAATGCAGCAAAAACGCAGCAAAAATTTTGCAGCGTTTTTGCTGCATTTTTGCTGTTTTTTGTTTAGTACGGAACGCCAGAGATTTTGCTGCGTTTCAGCAATTTTGCTGTTTTTGCGAACCATGTAAAAATGCAAAGATATCAAAATTAACTATTGAGTTGTCTCATAATTAACGAGACTTTTTCGATTTGTCGTGCATTTAACCAAAACACTTTATTTGTCAACAAACATTCAACAGTTATTCATCAGGCGGATATTCGCCGTCGTACTCGAAGCCTAATTCCCACTTCTGCGGCCAAATATCGATGCCGCGCTCATAAAATTCTAGTGTCTTTGATGCAATCCAAGCTTTCACGTCATCGGCAACTTCGTTAAATGTTCTGTAAACCTTCCCGCGTTGCCAGTTGCTGAGCGAACGATTCAAATGGTAATCGGTAGGCGCTTCAGTAGGCGAGTAGGGTGGATGCGGCAGCAGTTCCCGAATTTGAAAAAGAAAGATTCCATCATCTTCCACCAAGACAATGCAAGGCCTCATATCCGCGCTGACGTCTTCCAAGCAATACAAGACTTTGTCTGGGAACTGCTGCCACATCCACCCTACTCGCCTACTGAAGCGCCTACCGATTACCATTTGAATCGTTCGCTCAGCAACTGGCAACGCGGGAAGGTTTACAGAACATTTAACGAAGTTGCCGATGACGTGAAAGCTTGGAATGCATCAAAGACACTAGAATTTTATGAGCGAGGCATCGACATTTGGCCGCAGAAGTGGGAATTAGGCTTCGAGTACGACGGCGAATATCCGCCAGATGAATAACTGTTGAATGTTTGTTGACAAATAAAGTGTTTTGGTTAAATGCACGACAAATCGAAAAAGTCTCATTAATTATGAGACAACCCAATACTTTTTCGGAAAAGACAGAAAAGCCGGACGGAAAAGCAACCCTGGTTAACACTCTCAAAACAAATTTCAAAAACTTTATTTGTTATAATAACAGCAAAAAAAACTCTTTAAATTACAAAACCATTTCAAGAACTGTGGTTTTTAGTCGGTTCAAATTTTCTTAGGCTGTGCAGGTGTCATAGGTGTAGTAGGCGGGGAAGGTGTAGTAGAACCTGTAGCTTGAGCACCGCATTTTACTCCGTTATCCAAAGTTTTGTAGTAGTCTTGTACAAAATTGCCAGATTGAGTGAGATTTGAGTCCTTGCACATCTCAGCTAAAACCGGCTTTGTGCCTGGTTTAAAAGCAGCTGCATTCTCTTTTTTGTCGTCCAAAGCCCAATTGATGTAAGAGAGTTTGTTTTTTTCTGAAAACTTGTACCAAGCCTCAGCTTCGTCTTTGGTAAAGGTTCCTTTTTCATCGGCAGTGCAAGTGCCATATTCAGTGATGAATATTGGTAGGCCCTTGTCTATTGCGGCCTGAGCTTTGTCTCTCAACCATTGAGTGTGTGTGCCTAAATAGTAGTTCTAGTTAAATTACTTGGTAATGTTATTTGTAAAGTGTTACAATACATTTCTCAAGTTAGCTGAGATTTTTTAGCTGTGATCACGAAGGTTATCAGGTTGTGACAGTGTTTGCGTGAGCTCACTCAAAGTGAGAATCTCAGTGAGTGAGAGTGAGAATGAGCTCACTTTCACTCTCACACTTAATTTTCGATTTTTATTCTCACTCACTCTAATATTTTCATTCTCACTCTCACTCTGATTTTTTCATTCTCAGTGAGGACACTATTAACACATTAACACATTAATCGAGAACAATGTTTGCATCTGCTACCTTATTTTTCACAACTTGGTCATGCAACTCGGCTAGGTAATTGTCGGCTGCTGTATTCACCTGTTTCTGCAAAATAATTGAATCAAGAGTTGGTGGCACGGCATCAGGCGAAACTGCATCTTCAATAACATCAACTGCCTCAATCAACTGCATCAATGCAACGAATCCAGCCACTTTTGCAATTAACTCTTTTCCAGTTTTTGCTCCAAACAGTTGCAAAAATTTAGCCCACAACTTCTGTAATTCACAATGTGGATTGGCAACTGCCAGGCATAGGAGCAGGTCAAAATTTGATCTGTTAAACGCAAAAACATTTGTCCACATTAATTCTAAAAACATTTACTAGTTATCGATGTAAATTCCAATGGCTTTAGTTAATTCTAGTTATTCTCACTCGCAGTGAGAATCTCAGTGAGCTCACTCATTCTCACTCACTCTCTTTTTTCTACTCTCAGTCTCATTCTCACTGCCCCATAATATTTTCATTCTCACTCACTGCTTAAAAATCAGAGTGAGTGCAAACACTGGGTTGTGATCAAGATTATTCAAACTTGTGAAATTCTCATTGTCAGCGACGCGCATAGTTTTTCAAGAAGATAGTCACGAAACGAATAAATTTAAAAAATTTCGTATTTTTTACTGTTCTTCTTGAGCTATATTCTGCCCTATTGGGCCCTATTGTCTTTTAGGGGGCCACATTTTTGCCTTGGTCCCCCCTGTTGATTTTTTTATTATTTTTTCACGTCACCACAAAGACCTCCTCCATCTGTGTGCAGCAGCATTGCTCCGTCCATTAGCTCAGATGGAACAAGCAATTGTCACCTCTGTTGAACGTTAAAAGATATAATTTGAACATAGTTTTGTTAACTGGGGCCTACCGCATAAAGAAGCTCTGGTATGCATACATTTTTATGCATCCAGAGTCACTTTCCAGTGATTTGTGTCTAAGGTATGTGGGTGTGCGCATCTCAACCCCAAGTCACCAATCCCTTGGGGGCTTGGTGAATTACCTTACCTTAACTTACCTTAGACATATTTCCGAACAAGACTCTTGATCAAAAATGCATAAAGAAGCTTTTTTTGCAAAGCTCCAGCGAAAATACCAAAAAATGACCAAAAACCACAGGAGGGACCAAGGTAAAAAATGACCAAAAACCACAGGGGGACCAAGTCAAAAAATGACCAAAAACCACAGGAGGGACCAAGGTAAAAAATGACCAAAAACCACAGGGGACCAAGTCAAAAAATGACCAAAAACCACAGGGGACCAGGTCAAAAAATGACCAAAAACCACAGGGGACCAGGTCAAAAAATGACCAAAAACCACAGGGGGACCAAGTCAAAAATGACCAAAACCACAGGGGGACAAGGTCAAAAATGACCAAAAACCACAGGGGGGACCAAGGCAAAAAATGACCAAAAACCACAGGGGGACCAAGTCAAAAAATGACCAAAAACCACAGGGAACCAAGGCGAAAAATGGCCAGAAACCATAAGGGGACCAAGGCAAAAAATGACCAGAAACCATAAGGGGACCAAGGCAAAAAATGACCAGAAACCACAGGGGGGACCAAGTCAAAAATGACCAAAAACCACAGGGGGACCAAGGCAAAAAATGGCCAGAAACCATAAGGGGACCAAGGCAAAAAATGACCAGAAACCATAAGGGGACCAAGGCAAAAAATGACCAGAAACCACAAGGGGGACCAAGGCAAACGAATTTTTTTTTTCGAAAAATGTCCTTCCCACGCCTAAAAACGTGTTTTCTACGCATTTCAAGGTCTGAAAAGAGCTTTGGAGAGCTTAAAACCGTGTTTTCGGATTTTCGGAAAAAGTGTAATCCGGCCAAAAAATGTCTGATACTACTAGGATTCGAACCTGAAGCCATAATAAAATGTGTCGATAAATTCGGCTGTCGATGAATTCGTGTAAAGCCCAAAAATTTCTTTGTGGGATTTGACGCAGAATTTAGCTTACATCCGTGTCTTTATTGAAAAACTTTTCCTCAAATTCTTATTAATAAGTACAGATCGAAGCTCTGACTCAATATCATACTACTGAGAAGGAAAAATTTTAAGACTATGAAATTAACCCCAACCTGAGTAGTAATGCAATGTGTACATCAAGTTGTCGCCCTTTACTGGATTTTCAGCAGCCTTATCCACATCTTGACTCCATTCAGGGGTGCCCAAAATAATTATATTTTTCTTGTCTGATTCACGGATAGCATTGACTACAGCGGTGTGGTAGGGCACTAAATCTTTGTTCCAATCCACTTTTCGAGGTTCATTGTAGTCTTCATATAGTATATTGGGGACGCCAGCATATTTTTTAGCCATTTTGCCGAAAAATTCGACTGCTTGAGCTTGGAAAGTTGAGTCAGTGTGCCAATCTATCAGCACGTAAATGCCTGAGATTTTAAAAGAATCTTAGATTCAGTTATTTTGTAAGTTTAATATGCCGTATTTCCTCTAATAAGGCAGCCCTCCTTGCGTTCAAAATCGTGTTCTTGGAAATGTGATTTTGACGCAATTTTTTAAAACTTCTCTCAGGCAAGTTACCACCCATTCTGTAGCCGGTGAGATGAGCTACAAAATGAGTGGTAACTTGCATAACAGAAGTTTTCAAAAAATGGGCTAAACACAGAATGCCACAAACACGTTTTCTAATTTAGCCTATTCAAACCCTATAAACCACTAGAAAAAGGTACGTGGATACCCCCTAAACTTCTGAAAAAAGTGGAATTTGAACATAGGTTTGTTAACTGTGGCCTAGCGCATAAAGAAACTCTGGTATGCATGCTTTTTTATGCATCCAGAGTCACTTTCGAGTGATTTGTGTCTAAGGTATGTGGGTGTACGCATCTCAACCCCAAGCCACCAAGCCTCCTGAGGGGGGCGCAGGGGGCTTGATGGGTTACAGATGCGCGCACTCACTTACTTTAGACAGGATTCCGAGCAGGATTCTTTATTTAAGACTCTTGATTGAAATGCATTTGAGGCTTTTTTTTGCCCAGCTCTAGGGACCAAAACGGGGTAGAATACCTTTATATAATGAAAAGTCATGTTTTGATCAAAAAAAAATTTTTTTTTCAAAAAAATTTATTTTTTTATAGAAAAGTGCCAGAAAATAACTTTTTTGTCGTTTTAAATATATTGGGTTGATTCATAATTAATGCGGATTTTTTATTGTAACTTTATTAGAGACCGGTTGACGTGGTAGTCTGTTGGAGCTTCTGTTGGTGAATATGGAGGATGTTCGAGCAAATCCCAGCCTTTCTCATTGATGGATTGGACCACACGATTTTCAACATGAGGCCGAGCATTGTCATGATGAAAGACTCCATCCTTTCTCGAAGTGGTAGAGCATGATATGGCGAATGTGAAGGTGGTTTTCGACGCGCATTCTTCTTAACTAAAAGCGAGGGCATACTTTAAAACAAAAAAGCAAATTTAAAGAAGAAATAGATCAAAAGAATCATAAGGCAACAAAAATCCGCATTAATTATGAATCCACCCAATATAAAAATTACTTAACAGTCGTTTAAACATGATTTACAAATTACTAAAAAATGGGCAGCAGTAAATTTTTTAATACAACATCTTTTTTGATGCTCAAAAAAAAGACTCTTGTGTAAGCTTTCTAATAGTGTGTCGTACGCCCGCATCCAAAAAAAATATCATAGATAAAATTTAAAAAAAAAAGCAAAGTGCACTTTTTAAAAAAAATTTACAATGTTACGATATGTATAGAAAATTTTTTGCATAGAGTGACCACAGACCACAGTTTCGCCTTCTTAAATGGGCTAGTCCCTAGGGGAGAATCGGCGCTACTAGCGAATAACACATCCCCCGAGAATCTAACCTTCCCAAAATCGCTGTAACTACCCTTTGGAACAACAAGTTTAGGTTAGTAATTACAAAAAAAAATAGTTTAAAAAAAGTTACCCAGCTTAATGGCTTTTTGAACTATGATGTCCAATTTTTTCAATTCATCATCAGGATGAGTCAAATAGCCATCGAAGTCCACAGCCATTGTAGCTCTGATAACATTGCTGTTAAAACAACACTTGGCCGCTTCCACTGTATCGTCCGTCCACCATTGCGGCATCCATTGACTCCAATACATGGACATACCCCGTAGTTGCACTGGCTTGCCATCACTACCTACTAGTTGAGTGCCTTTTACAGATAGTTGACCGTATGGAGGGTCTGCAGCAAATACTCCACATAAAAATAGCAATGCGAAAATAATCATGTTCATATGAAAAACTAATTTTATTTTGGTTGCGTCATATAAAAAATACTATTTTCACAGCAATTAAAAACTTTTTCAAAGGTTTTTTTAGTGGGAATCGAATAAATAGACAGGTGAAAAATGGAAAAGGCATATCGATACAGTCAAACCTGGGTTATCCGACACCCCAGTTAACCGACACCCTCTTTTATCCGACACCATGAGCCCGATTTGGTTGGCCTGGTAAACCTACACCCCAGTCATCCGACACCTCGTTTAACCGACACCTCGTTTATCCGTCACCATAAGGGCGGTCCCTTTGGGTGTCGGATAACCCAGGTTTGACTGTATATCAATTGCTGATATAACGGGTGACTAACAACTTTTTTTTGGACTTCACAAACCTCAGTTGTCGCATTTTTACTATGTATATGTCATATGTATAATATTTTAATACAAGGGACCACAGGTGCCTATCGGCGCCTCTATAGTATTTGGAAATTTCAATGAGGGGCTATGACTTCATTCATAAAAAATAGGTATATCCCCTATTAGAACTCATTTTTTTTCGCCTGTTCTTTTTTTAAAACGAAAGCTGACATTCTGGAGAACACGATGGTATTAGCGACAAAAGTGATTGCGCTATCTATGACCCGTTCTGGCCTTCGAAGTAAAAAAGCGTTACCCAAACATCCAACCACCCACCCACCCACACATGCCAAATACTATATAAGATAATTTTGTAGCCCTGAATTTTCTCTTTCATTGGGGATATAAAGCATACCTCGACTCTTTTGGTGAGCTTATCATTTTTTTAGCCATTTTGCCGAAAAATTCGACTGCTTGAACTGCGCTACAACATAGTGCTAATAGATTTTTATAACACTACCTACTTTTGATATACTTTTGAACACTTGGAGTGATAAAAATGCTTGTAAAATTTCAAAAGGACATTTCAGTTGCTCTGAGTCATATGATAACCTTACTGAGATAATCCAGATAAGTTTTATACCAAATGAAGAGGGAAATTCAGGCCTATAACATTATAAAAACAGTGTTAGATATATGATAAAAAAGTGCAAAAAATAGGTACCGTATTTGCTCTAATAGAAGCCCTCTCCAAAATCCGGAATTTTTTAAATATATTCTTTGCACTTTTAACCAATTTTTTTAATTGGCTTTTGCTTATGTGTCATACCAAAATGTAGCCCAGATTCCCAGCTACACTTTGGCACAAAACATATATGGGACCAAAACCGAAAAATGCATCAAAAGGCGAAGAATAAATTTAAAAGTTCCGGATTTTGTGGAGGACTTTTAATAGAGGAAATACGGTACTTCTGCTGTTTCCCCCCTTTCCAATTTTTTAAAGTGACCAAAATCAAATCCTAAGCTTACTTTGTGTGTTCAACAAGATAAAAATTACTAAACACTTTCTGAATGAAAAAAATTTGAATTTTGTAAAAATTTTCGCCTCCCACCCTACAGACGTAGATAGTCATTTTAGAGTATTTTAGGGTCATTTTTAAGTGATTTATCACATTTTTCTCTGGTATCCAAGCTTTTTCACTTCTGAGTGATAATACGCATGCATACCAGACTTTTTATATTCATTAGGCTATAGAAAGTTAAAACATGTTCAAAGTCAATCATTTTTACCTTCATTTGTTACAAAAAGACCAAAATTTCGTCAAAAATACTCTAAAATGACCATTCACCTCCGAGGGGTAGGAGGCAATTATTTACAAAATACAAGATGTATTTATGTAAGTATGTGAAAATTTTTTTTCATTTTGTTAAGTACAAAAAACTAGCTTAGGAGGTAATTTTGGGTCATTTTTTGAAAATTGGGAGGGGGAAACAGCAGAAGTACCAGAAAATAAGGCTTTGAAAATCCGCAAAGAACTTACTGGTCACCTGTTACAACAATCTGTATATCAACAATTTTTAGGATTCTTCAATATCGGGTCCTACCCCACTGCTAACACCAATATTATAGAAAATATCTCGTGTTATATGTATTGCTTTTTGGTATACATGTCTGTTAGGTGAGCTCATCCCACCCTCGCCACGTACTGATTTTACTTGAGAAGAAGCATAGAGGTTTAAAGAGGTTGGAGAAATGGTCCAAAGCGTTTAAACGTTCAGGAAAATAGGACATGAAAATTCACAATTCATGAACAATTTTCGCCTTGGTCTACCTTGTTGTTTATTTTTTAGTGTACACTATCATTTGTATACATCTGGCAGCAGTTTGGTTGGTTTTCAAGAAAGGCTCATATTGAATTGCGCCCTCAAAAGTCTGAATTTCACCAGTGAATTACTGAATTACACCAGTGAATTTTATTTTGACATTTTTCTTTAGATTTTGTTGTAATTTTTCTAATTTGTTGTGTTTTACAATTCAGCCTTAGATAATTTTTAGAGGTGAAGCCTCCGAAAATCGATTTTCAATCCACACTTTTTTGTAGGTCCTCCCTATTTTTAATAATTTTTTCTTATGACTTGAGAATTTCGTGTGTGACTTGCATTTTCTTAGTTTATTGATTGACTTTATTTGAAAAAATATAATATTTTGGAAAAAAGAGAGAAATAAGAAAGTTAGGAAAATCAGTTATTTAGAACAGCAAAATGCGGAGAATTAGGAGAAATAATCAGTGAGTTTCTTCTGTGTTTGTTTCTTGGCTCGGAGTTGGTAGAAAGCTTTGTCCAGGGCATCACTGTGCTTGAGAATAGTCGGATCAGCAAAGTTCTTTTCTTTGTAGCGGCGGACAATTTCCATAGCTTTAAGAGCATCCAGGCTTGTAATTGGCGGCTCCTCTGGATCAACGTCTTCTTCTTGAATGCTCATGCTTTCACTGATGGTTGTTCTTTGCTGTCACCTCTTCTACAATGTCATCGAGAGTTTGAGCGCCGTCTAAAACAATAAGAATATTTACCAAACCATGGATGGATTTCAAAAATAAAAACAAACCTGTGACCACTTCATCGTCGACATGCATGTAGTCCAACATTTCGACTGCCTCATCGATCCCATCAAGATCTTGAAGTCGTGCCCAGGCCAGCAGCAGTTCATCTACTGATTCGTCTTCTTCTTCTTCGACCAGAGACACATCATCGATTTTGAAAGCGGCTCGTCTGAAGCAGTTGGCAATCGTTTCTGGTTTGACATCTCCCCATGATTTTCGAAGAAAGCGGAGCGCATTGAGCAAATCAGAGAAAATATTCGACTTGGTTTCGGTGGCCTTGATACGGTCTCTGAGCAGGTAGCGGCGGTAGTGGACCTTGAGATTTTGAATGATACCTTGGTCCATTGGCTGAAAAGAGATTGAATTAAAATAATCAACAAACAATCACAAAAAAGTCCAACAAACCTGAGAAAGTGCTGTTGTATTCGGGAGGAAGAACTTAATCGTAATGTTTGAGAACTTGAGCCTTGGAGGGTGAGCAGAGCAGTTGTTGATGTAGAGCAAAACCTTTCTTCCTTCTTTTCTTAGCTTCTTGTTCCAACCATCCGGCAAACTTTCGAAGGAGTCACCAGTCATCCAGGCTTTCTTGTTGGCAATGTAGTCGACCGGCACTTTGGCGTTCTTGAAACAGCGAGGATGGAGCGACTTGCCAATGACCAAAAAAGGAAGTTTTTCAGTGCCCATCATGTTCTCGCCTACAAAAACCAACCTCCAGAATTAGTCGTTTTGAAATTGTTTGAAAGCACCATCGTCTGAAACTCTTTGTCCACATTTGCCCCTCCGGCCGGTCTTCGGGCGTTTGTCACTTGCCGTTTGATGTTTAAGTCCTGAAAAAGGAACAATGACAAAATGAGATTAATTTTAAATAGCTCGTTGGGTAACCCAGTTTTGGGTCCCAGTTTTTGTCATCCCAGTTTTTGTCATCCCAGTTTTTGTCATCCCAGTTTTTGTCATCCCAGTTTTTGTTATCCCAGTTTTTGTCATCCCAGTTTTTGCGTCCCAGTCCCAGTTTTTGTTATCAGTTTTTGTCATCCCAGTTTTTGTCATCCCAGTTTTGTTATCCCAGTTTTTGTTATCCCAGTTTTGTCATCCAGTTTTGTCCCAGTTTTTGTTATCCCAGTTTTTGTCATCCCAGTTTTTGTTATCATCCCAGTTTTTGTCATACCAGTTTTTGCGTCCCAGTTTTTGTTATCCCAGTTTTTGTCATCCCAGTTTTTGCATCCCAGTTTTTGTCATCCCAGTTTTGTCATCCCAGTTTTTGTTATCCCAGTTTTTGTCATCCCAGTTTTTGTTATCCCAGTTTTTGTTATCCCAGTTTTTGTCATACCAGTTTTTGCGTCCCAGTTTCTACTGGACACCTCCGAAAGTGGTCGGGTTCGATTCCAGCACGCTGCTTAGCTTTTTAATAAAATAATAATTTCGTATTTAAAAATAATTCTCCTTGGAATATACCTGGTCCCCGCCTTTTGCGAATTTGAAATTGCCCGTGTAACGAACTGGTATGCCCCTTTAAGATTTTGCGGTGCGATATTAAAAGCGTGAAGCAGGGTTAAATATAGAGTGCTATATTTTTCAAGTTTACTCGAGTTTTGTTTGAATACCTAAAAAAGTTGAAATGACTTTGACTCCCTCCTCCGTTACAACTAGAAGAACTTTTAATAACAAGGGGAGTCTATTAAGGGAAAACAGTATCATGGTTTTTTTCATTATTTTTTACTTACCGTATTATCTCTAATAAGCGCCCTCTCTCTGATAAGCGCCCCTCCCTCTACTTTGAAGGTCTGTATCTTGGCGCAGAGTCAATATTTTGCAGAGCTGCTTCTTGCATTTTCTTAACTCCCACGAGCTCTACCGATTCCGCTTTTTGGATTTTGATTGTGCACCCAAAAATTTCGAGATCGACCCAAAATTTTTCTGAATTTTTCCGTTGAAAAATAAGCGCTCCGTGGCGCTTATTAGAGATAATACGGTAAATGTCAATTTTTCCGATTTTTTGATAATAAATAGGCTAATCCAATACCAAACACAAATTACTCGTCAAATTTTGTCCCTAATAGTCAATGTTTTGTTTAGTTTGAAACAAGTTTTTTTCAATATTTGCATTGGTCACGTCTTATGGACCTTCTAAAAGAATCATAAAGGTAGGAAAATGTCAACAAAATAAATTAAGACGCATTAGAATCGAGTAGACACTAAATATTATAAGTTTATGCATCTGATCCGAGTGTTCCCTTTCCAAATTCTCGACAAAGAAGGACCAAGAACTTTATTATATGTTCATGCTCTACTTTTTTTTAAATTTCAGGTGTGCCTGAGCCAATAATTAAGGTTAACAACGATACAAAAGCTCGCGTTTGGTTTGTGTTCAACGAGTACGAGCAGAATTTTTTAAAATTACTTGTCGATAAACTGATGCAACTGCTGACAGCAGCTAGCTACTTAGTACTTTTTGAAATAAATAACTTAAATTTTAATCTTAAATTTCATTTGCAAGACATTACCTCGCTCCACTTGTAATCAGCTCAAGCTATCGCTGGCCAAGTGCGAGAATTGCTAGACCTGCCCGAGGACTTGACAAAGGAGGAGAAGGAACAGATCAAGATAGACAGTCCCTGGTGCGACTATAGTAAAATGAAGGAATAGACATTATTATGTAGAATTTTTTTCGTGATTATATTTTTATATCAAGACTCATCACAGTTTTGCACAAAATATACATTTTTATATTCTTTAAAATAATAAAAATTTTAAAATTAGACACTTACAATAAATTATACAAAAAATTTTAAATTTTATTAATACAGATATATATCATATACCGTATTTCTTCTAATTGCCGCACATGTGCGTTTATTTTTCAATCACCCGAAAATCGGAAATTTTCAAATTCAATCTAGAGATTTTCGGGTGCTTAACCAAGATCTGAAAAGTGGAATCGGTAGAGCTCGTGGGAGTTAAGAAAATGCATCAAACAGCTTAGCAAAATATTCACTCTGCTCCGAGATATAAGTCTTTAAAGTTAGGGGTGTGCGGTAATTAGAGACTGTGCGGCAATTAGAAGAAATACGGTATACAGTAGCGAGCAAAAAAATTCCTCAAGCAAAATTCAGGTGCATGGTCGTTTCGCCAAAATTCCGGTTCCGGAAAATTTGAAAAACGTTTCGCCAAAATTCCAGTTACAATTTTTTTGAATTCCCGCCTTTAATTTTGATAATGAAACGTTTTCTTTAATCAGTTTTGGTTAAAAAGTTCGTGGATTTTGTTTGTGTTCCGTCATTTCACAAAGTCACGTATATGTTTCAGGCAGTTATGACTGAAATTTTTGCGTGGACAAATGAGGATGTCATTGGTTGGCTGCACCGCATCGCTTGTTGACGATAATTTTTTTCTCTAGCATGATCCTGTGTTTAAAAGTCTATAGCAAAGTTTTTTTTATTAAAAGTTGTATTCGTTATGCTGATGATGGATTAAATAAAACGCATAAAGTAACATGCAAAAGAAAAATACATTATGTTATCTTGAAATGTAAATAAAATTATAGGCGGGAATTCAAAAAAAATTGTAACCGGAATTTTGGCGAAACGTCCCACTACCAAAATTCACTCATAATTTTTTTTTGCTCGCTACTGTATCTCTATACAGTATTTGGCATGTTTGGGTGGGTGTTTGGGTGGGTGTTTGGGTGGGTGGTTTGTTTTCTGCTATTTTTTGCAAACGTATGCCAGATATCTCTCCGGAACACTCAAGTATAACATCTTAGCTTCCTTTTACGCATAAATACTTTTAATAAAAGTAACTTCAAAAATTTTTTTTGTTGCCCTCCGAATTGGATATGGTAGGGTTTAGGCTAAATTTAGGGTGGATTTTTGTGTTCAAGCTTAATTTTCAGCTATTTTTGGCAAACTCACGTCCGACATCTCGCCGGAACTGCCAGAAAGGGGTATTTAATAAGAGATTAGCGAGGAAGAGGAGGGGGTGGGGTCATCCAGGAGAAGAGTAGCCAGGAGGGGGTACCAAGGAGTAGGTCAGTTAGGAGGAGAGGAACCCAGGAGAAGAGTATCTAGGAGGGCAGAATTGCGAGTACTTAGCAGCTAATTAGTAATTACTCAAAAAGTATTTGTGCGGCTATATTCAGTAGTTTTCTATAAACGTTCTACCTAATCCGACGAAAGTTTTCTGCCTACTTTTTAGGGGTACTTTTTCTCTCAGTTGGGGGGTTTTTTATGTCTTGTTAACACCCCCCTGTTGTTTTTTGTGGTTTTATAGGCTTAGGCAAGGGTAGGCCAGCGTATGTTAGCATGGACTGAAACATATTTCAGACTTACCGTATTTAGTCTAATAGAAGCACGTGTGCGTTTTTTTTTCAATACCCCTCTAAGGTGTTCGTCTATTAGAGATTGTGCTTCAATTCGAGACTGCGCGTTTATTTATTCAATCCCTTAGGGCCGAAGGCGCCGAAATTTTTGGCAAACATTTCACTTTGCTTATTAACACCATTAAATTTTTTAGTTACGATCTCAAATTTCATGTTGCCATTTTTCTCTTAATTTTAAATGCCATTTTATTAAACTCTTGCAGTAGCATGTGGCCCTGAATCTTGGCTTTCTAATGAGCGGTCAAATCCTGTTCTAAAATAGAGCATTTAAAGACCATACAGTCGAAACTCGATTTACCATACAGTCTAGGGACCGCTCGCAGGTGTATGTTAAATCGAGCTTTTATTGAGATACATGTACATTTACACGCTTCGATACTTTTCCTTTTTTTTGTTACAACAAACAAAAAGGTCAACATCCCGTATTTCTTCTAATAAGGCGTCTAGCCACTTTACATTTGATTACCGTATTTTGTCTAATAGAGCCCCATGGAGCTTTACTTTTCGGGTGCCTAAAAATCTCGAAATTGCCCTAACTCTGAAATTCTATTCAAAAAAGAAGGGGTGCGGCCTTATTTAGAGGAAAAACGTTACCTCCAGGGCAGCCTCATTAGAGAAGGTCTACTTAATAGATGGTGTCCACCTTATAGTTTTAACATGACACAATCAAAACTTATTTAAATTTTATTTTTTTAGAACATGCACAATAATAGCATTTTTCAAAAATTCTATGAAATTGTAAAGAACAAGGGTTTTGTTCCTACTTGGCGTGCTCTGAGGGCCCCTAGAGTGTGGACAAGGAATCTATCTCCCCGCACCCTAAAAACGGGGGCAACCCTGCTAAAAATTTCGAAATTGCCCTAACTCTGAAATTCTATTCAAAAAAGAAAGGGTGCGGCCTTATTTAGAGGAAAAACGTTACCTCCTGGGCAGCCTCATTAGAGAAGGTCTACTTAATAGATGGTGTCCACCTTATAGTTTCAACATGACACAATCAAAACTTATTTAAATTTTTTGAGAACAAAACATTATCAAAATCAACTTTCAGTTCATCAAAGAATTTGAGAGTGGGAGGATCGCAGAGTGTATTGACATATCGCTACAGGCAATAAATAAAGACGATCAAAAAGACACCCAAAACACGAGAAGTAAAAGTTTGAAATAAAAAACAAAAATATTTTTCTTTTGAATTTCATACAATCGAGTCAGATTTTCTGTGTCGGGACGTGATGCAGTTGTACTTTAAATCTCTAGTTTAGTCGGGTGGCTTTAGAACATGCACAATAATAGCATTTTTCAAAAATTCTATGAAATTGTAAAGAACAAGGGTTTTGTTCCTACTTGGCGTGCTCTGAGGGCCGCTAGAGTGTGGACAAGGAATCTACTAAGCGTTTATTAGGTCCATGAGGACCAGGAAAAAGGGGCACTATATAGTTAACCTACAAAGGCACTTCAATACACTCACAAATACACAACAAACACTATATATAAATTGGAGTCTGGAGAGTAGCTCACATCCCACAAGCTGATCCCAACTCAAGACTGACTGGTTCCCTTTTGATCCCGGCTGGCTGCCTGATAGGAGGTCCAACAGCTGCCAAGGTTGGTCCAGTTTGATCTTTGCTGAGGGACTGGGTGGAGGACACAACAAAAATACAAAATTAAGTTCTTTCTTATAAACATTAAAAAATCAATGTTATCTTCGTCTACATATCAGTACATTTATTGCACGGGTGAGACCAGCTCAATCTGGTGCAGAATTTGTGGCCCGAAATGGATTGACCGAAATGGACGAAATGGAAAAATGGCCCGAAATGGATTGACAATGGGTACGAGCAGAACAATAGAAATCCATGGCAGACTTTTGGAAGCGAAGAGGATGCTCAAGTTGCGCGAGAAAAATTTCTGAAAAAATCAACTCAGGAAATAAATTCTATTTATCGGCTGAATTTTCTGATCACTGATTCAAAGTCTCTTTTTATTGTTGTTGAATAACATTAGAAACATTATTTCATAATTTTTCTGCTTCAAAGGTCAAGTATGAGTTTGATTAAAGAGGGAGAGATGTTTTCAAATAAATAGGGTGGTTCAAAGAAAGAAAATTCAACTTCTTTTTAGTTCGAATGGGCTGGATCTTCTAAATTGTTATTCAAATCGGCGGGCACAAATCTATGTCACTATCCTCCTCCAGTGGATGAGTCACCAGCCGCAGTTCAGCCAGTCTGGATCAGTGTAAGTGGGACATCTAAACGCATATCTCGCTTTGCTCGGATGTGGTGGATCAGCGCTTCTCCTCTCCTGCTGTGGTTGCCAAAGAAGTGGAAGAAACACCAGAATCTAGATATCCTATTGCAGAATCTAATGTACCAGTCTTGTCTATGTATTGTGTTGACCAGGCTTTGGTTGCCGGTTCCTCTGGCTTGCCATGGTGCACCAATAAAATACCAGTTAAGAACTTTTCTTGTGTTCTTACTGGATTGAAATCCCGGAAAACCACAAATACCATAAAAAATTGTGATTTTTCAATTCAGAAATGTGAACTGGTGGGATTTTAGATTTTCGGATTTGCGACTCTGATTTCCGAAATTTCTGGGATTTCAATCCCGCAAATCCTGTGGGACTCCAATCCCAGTGCCAAGCCTAGTTATAACTCGTTATTTCAATCCTAATTTGTTCATATTATCATTGCTTTATTCAAAAAAAATTATGTCATATTCAAATCATTTTATTTCGAAACCATTAATAACTAAGAAATTTGTTTTTTTAATTGTTTTGTTGCAAGAAAAGATAACATCACATTAAAAGTACAATCGGACAGCAATAAAAGAAAAAAAGGTGAGTCATTTACATTTCGAAATGTTCACATAGTGTCCGCTCTTGCCTTATAGCATCACTTTTTGAAGAATTTATTTATTACAGTCAAGTCTTGATTTAGTGTAGGTGCTGGGAACCGAAAAAAATATACACTAAATCGAGACTACACTAAATCGAGAGTTTTGATCCAAAACGGTTGATAAGGTACACTTAATCGAGACTCGACTCTATATGGACCATGTTCAACAGAAAACATTTTTATTCGAGAAACAAAGCTAACACACCACTTCAGCTGTTGTGTTTGAAAGCTGGGAGAGAGAAGCGAGAGAGCAGAAATAGATGACACCTTTATTTACACACAACACAACAATACATAAAAGCATAAACCAGGACGTGAAAGAAAGAAAGACGTAACAGAAACCAGGAGGTTGTAAGCACACTACATCAACAAACAAATATCAACAGTTCGACGAGAAATAATTAGTAATTTCCGGCTGCTTCTGTTTCTTACGTCGCTCATCGTAGAAGAAGTCGTCCAAGGCATCGGTGAAACGGAGCACTGTAGGATCCCCGAAGTTCTCTTCAACATACTGACGGGCAATCGCCAAGGCACGCTTTGCTTCACGTCGGCTGATCGGCGGTTTAAGCAAAAGCATTTTTAATTTTTTATTTAAAAATTGTAATATACACTAAATCGAGACTTTTTTATTAGTCGGGACCGAAAAAAATATGCACTAAATCGAGATCTACACTAAATCGAGTGTATGGTTGAAGCCATTTTAGTGCAAAACCAACCAAACCTGAATAAAATATACATTAAATCGAGATTTACACTGAATCGAGTGTATGGTTGAAGCCATTTTAGTGCAAACCAACCAAACCTGAATAAAATATACACTAAATCGAGATCTACACTAAATCGAGTGTATGGTTGAAGCCATTTTAGTGCAAAACCAACCAAACCTGAATAAAATATACACTAAATCGAGATCTACACTAAATCGAGTGTATGGTTGAAGCCATTTAGTGCAAAACCAACCAAACCTGAATAAAATATACACTAAATCGAGATCTACACTAAATCGAGTGTATGGTTGAAGCCATTTTAGTGCAAAACCAACCAAACCTGAATAAAATATACACTAAATCGAGATCTACACTAAATCGAGTGTATGGTTGAAGCCATTTTAGTGCAAAACCAACCAAACCTGAATAAAATATACATTAAATCGAGATTTACACTGAATCGAGTGTATGGTTGAAGCCATTTTAGTGCAAAACCAACCAAACCTGAATAAAATATACACTAAATCGAGATCTACACTAAATCGAGTGTATGGTTGAAGCCATTTTAGTGCAAAACCAACCAAACCTGAATAAAATATACACTAAATCGAGATCTACACTAAATCGAGTGTATGGTTGAAGCCATTTTAGTGCAAAACCAACCAAACCTGAATAAAATATACATTAAATCGAGATTTACACTGAATCGAGTGTATGGTTGAAGCCATTTTAGTGCAAAACCAACCAAACCTGAATAAAATATACACTAAATCGAGATCTACACTAAATCGAGTGTATGGTTGAAGCCATTTTAGTGCAAAACCAACCAAACCTGAATAAAATATACACTAAATCGAGATCTACACTAAATCGAGTGTATGGTTGAAGCCATTTTAGTGCAAAACCAACCAAACCTGAATAAAATATACACTAAATCGAGATCTACACTAAATCGAGTGTATGGTTGAAGCCATTTTAGTGCAAAACCAACCAAACCTGAATAAAATATACACTAAATCGAGATCTACACTAAATCGAGTGTATGGTTGAAGCCATTTTAGTGCAAAACCAACCAAACCTGAATAAAATATACATTAAATCGAGATTTACACTGAATCGAGTGTATGGTTGAAGCCATTTTAGTGCAAAACCAACCAAACCTGAATAAAATATACACTAAATCGAGATCTACACTAAATCGAGTGTATGGTTGAAGCCATTTTAGTGCAAAACCAACCAAACCTGAATAAAATATACACTAAATCGAGATCTACACTAAATCGAGTGTATGGTTGAAGCCATTTTAGTGCAAAACCAACCAAACCTGAATAAAATATACACTAAATCGAGATCTACACTAAATCGAGTGTATGGTTGAAGCCATTTTAGTGCAAAACCAACCAAACCTGAATAAAATATACATTAAATCGAGATTTACACTGAATCGAGTGTATGGTTGAAGCCATTTTAGTGCAAAACCAACCAAACCTGAATAAAATATACATTAAATCGAGATTTACACTGAATCGAGTGTATGGTTGAAGCCATTTTAGTGCAAAACCAACCAAACCTGAATAAAATATACATTAAATCGAGATCTACACTAAATCGAGTGTATGGTTGAAGCCATTTTAGTGCAAAACCAACCAAACATGAATAAAATATACATTAAATCGAGATTTACACTGAATCGAGTGTATGGTTGAAGCCATTTTAGTGCAAAACCAACCAAACCTGAATAAAATATACACTAAATCGAGATCTACACTAAATCGAGTGTATGGTTGAAGCCATTTTAGTGCAAAACCAACCAAACCTGAATAAAATATACATTAAATCGAGATCTACACTAAATCGAGTGTATGGTTGAAGCCATTTTAGTGCAAAACCAACCAAACCTGAATAAAATATACATTAAATCGAGATTTACACTGAATCGAGTGTATGGTTGAAGCCATTTTAGTGCAAACCAACCAAACCTGAATAAAATATACACTAAATCGAGATCTACACTAAATCGAGTGTATGGTTGAAGCCATTTTAGTGCAAAACCAACCAAACCTGAATAAAATATACATTAAATCGAGATTTACACTAAATCGAGACTGCACTAAATCGAGACTTGACTGTATCACGATAATTTGTTGAGAAATCTGACCTTTCACAACTTTTCATTTGCAAAAACATAATTTTTGTAAAAGTGTATAAAAGGCTTGGGAAAAACAAGTTTGGGCATTATTGTAATTTCTTAAACCTCAACTTTACTAAACTGAAAATTGTAAATCTTAAAGCTGTGCAAAGAGTTGAATAATTTTTAGTGGAAGTTAAGAAACTTGTCGGTTCTTTTTGGTTATCGGGACCCCCATCATTTTCGAATTTTTGCAGTTTTTGTACATCATACAACTCTGCTTTTCTGCTGTTTATTTCTATAGGCCTATGTTTATGTTATTTATTTTTAGGAAATGAAATTCCGTGATCTGTCAAGAGGAGAAGCTTCAACTGTTCAATTACGGAGGGGAGTCCCGATAATCAAAAAGAACCACTTGACCTTTAAAAACTGTCTTGTTGCAGAAAACTTTTTGGGTGCTACCGGAGAATCCGGTTGGTCCACCCGTTGTTTTTTTCCTTGGTCCCCCCTTTTCTTTTTGCCCTGCTTCCCTGTTATTGTTTTGGATTGTCTAAAACCTACCCTATCGCAAAAAAAACAACAGGGGGGACCAAGGCAAAAGGGGGACCAAGGCAAAAAGGGGGACCAAGGAAAAACAACAGGGGGACCAAGGCAAAAAGGGGGACCAAGGAAAAAAACAACAGGGGGGACCAAGGCAAAAATGGGACCAGATTCTCCGGTAGAACCACTTTTGTTTACATTTTGTATAGGACATTTTCATGTCATTTTATGCCCCGAAAACAATCAAAAACATGACAAAGAGAAAAAAGTTTTGGCTGTTTAGTGTTCGGAACTTATGTACCTGGGGTGTGGGCCTTTTTTGGTTAACTGTGAATAGTAATAAAACGTCTTATAAGTAATTTATATACGCTAAAAACGATAAAAAGAGTTGTTTTTCTAACGTTTAATTCTAAGCAGCTTTATAATAAATTTTCTATAAGAAGAAACACAACAAAGAGTAGCGATACACTCCACAACTGAATGAGTGTCTAAAACACAAAAAGCAAGGGTCGTAGCCGAGGCTGAGTGCGGAACTTCGAACAAAATAAACGAAATATATGTCAGTGCAGGTACTAGCAAAAAAAAAGTCACAACAAAAGCCTGGACTAGCGAAATAATAATAATAGAACTTTGAGTTTTATTTTTTAAAAGCTGCGATCGTTTGTCCAACACACGGTGAATAAAAAATCCAACAGTAGGCAGCTCTACCAAAATAACAATAATTATTAGAATAAAAAGTGCTAACATCGTGGCGAAAATATAAGAAATGGGAAAAACAACAAAAGTAGGTTCAGTGTCGAAATATTGTTTTAAAAGTGGGTCGTATCCTTGTGACCATGCAATAATATTCGCTCGATTTTGGACAATCACTGAGAAAACACCATAGCTGCTACAAAAATAAATGCAAAACAACAAAATTGACACAATTACAATGGCACTTTTGATGCTTAACCATTGCAGATATTTGCTGGGGAAAATGGATAAATATTTCATAGCTAATGTAAGCACTATTCCAGTGACCATATTGACAGCTGCTGCAAAACACACCAAATTTACGACCCCGCTGCCAAAGTAACCAAAACTGTATCTGCTGAATCCGAATTGGTATCCAGCAAGCAAAGGTGTTAGAATAACAGGCTTTGAAGTGGCCATGCAAGTCTCAAATACCAAACACCAGACAGTGTGATTTAAAATAAACCACTTGAAATGACCGAGAGTTATGGATTTAGTAAGAATTATGTAAAACATAAATGGAGCTAGCAACCATGTTATGAAAAGTGTAAAACTAGAATAGTAGTAATAAAAGTTGAGGAGAGCTTCTGAAGGTGGTGTAATTTTTGACATAGCTAATACTCTATTTTGTGAAAATGTTGAATTTGAAAGGAGGGGTGAAAGCTGTTAATGAGATGCAATCTACTCTCGTTTATCCGACACCCCCCTCAAGTTCCCCACACTTTTTTAAAGCCAATTTTTTAAATATTGGGTTGTAACATAAGTTCTGTCGGTTTTTTTCGAACGCAAATTTCTCCCGAAGTGAAAAATAATACATTATATGTATTATATACCAATCGATAGCTCATGCTTTTCTCTACAAAACGCTTTTTAAACTTTTTGATTATCTGCTATCTCTTTTCTTTTGTAGGCTCAAGAAGATGGAAGACAATTTTGATAAAAAGCTGCATACGCGACACTGCCTACTCTACGAGTTCAAAAAAAGGTGTTAAGGCCGCGGAGGCTCGCAATATTTCGGCCGTTTATCCGGAGGCTGCAATTCAACTCCACTGCTAATTCCCGAGTCATTTGGCGCGGATCCTCGTGGAGAAGAGCGTTGAGAGTGTCCTTGTCGAGTTCGGATGGCCTTTCTGCGCGTGGAGTGTCATTCAGATCGAAATCGCCTTCTTTGAATCGCTTGAACCATCTTTGGGCAGTTCTTTCGTCGACAACGTCCTCCGGATAAACGGCCGAAATATTGCGAGCAGCCTCCGCGGCCTTAACACCTTTTTTGAACTCGTAAAGTAGGCAGTGTCGCGTATGCAGCTTTTTATCAAAATTGTCTTCCATCTTCTTGAGCCTACAAAAGAAAAGAGATAGCAGATAATCAAAAAGTTTAAAAAGCGTTTTGTAGAGAAAAGCATGAGCTATCGATTGGTATATAATACATATAATGTATTATTTTTCACTTCGGGAGAAATTTGCGTTCGAAAAAAACCGACAGAACTTATGTTACAACCCAATATTTTGCAAGTTGTCTATGGTTGCTCTAGTTCGAAATATCGCACGGAATACGATTTTGCTGATTGTTTTTCCCAAATCTTTTTAAGTTACCATAAAGACTCGTGTCTCTCGTTTATCCGACACTTCTTTTTCAGGTGTCGGATAAACCAGAGCCGCAGGTCTTTATGGCAACGTAAAAGGATTTGGGAAAAATGATCGGCAAAAGCGGAATCCTTACGATATTTACTAGACTAACGAAAGACAACTGGCAAAATATTTAAAAAATCAAGGTAGAAAAGTGTCGAACCCTAGCCGGGAACGAACTTGAGGGCGTGTCGGATAAACGAAACTAGACTGTAGTCTCGACACGAAAGGAATAAACCAAGTTTTGTAGGAACTATTATGGTTCCGCCCATACTCGGGATTTTTTGAAAAGTGACCCGAAATCTTCGTTCAAACTCATTTTTCCTGCTGAATACGATAAAAAAAGAATTCCAAACACTTTCTGACAGTGTTTTCAAAAGTCACACTATCACACTTGGGTCACGATAACTTCACCAACCTTTTTATATGAAATATTGTTTTCTTACCTCTGATGTTTTTACACCATCTTGTAGCTGAGATTTTTCTCTATTGATTCGGTGGTCAGACACTCCAGTTAAAAATAATTCTTGACAAAATCACACCAAGTGTGACTTTAAAGTCACACCTTTTCATAAAAAGTATGACTTTAAAGTCACATCTAGATAAAATGGAATATTTTACAAAGCAAAATTTGAAAAAATTGTCACAGCTATAAGAAAGAAGAAGAAAAACGCTACAAAACCGTTACAAAACAAACCGCAGTTGAAAATTTAATTAGGCAGAAATATATGCTTTTTTAAAATAATTGTCGCCAAAAATTCGTGTTTCATTTTTTATTAGCGCTGCTGTAACTCAGACACAAATTACTCGAAAGTGACTCTGAATGCATGAAAACATATGCATACAAGAGCTTCTATTGGGTTGTAACATAAGTCATGGCGGTTTTTTAGTAATGAATTTTATTCGCTAATTATCACACACATGCGATATACTTTACATACCAACGGAAAGCTCATTCTTTGCTCTACAAGATCTTTGTTATTGTTTTTCTGGAATGATCAATTCTTGGTAATTTGTAGGCATAAACGACGGAGTCTCAAGTGGACAAGGATTTGCATTTTCGACATCACTTGCTCAGCTCACCAAGTCGGCCATTCAAGAGCTCACATCCGCCTTACAGTCCAGACCTCACTCCATCTGATTATCACCTTTTTCGTTCGCCTTCCAATTAAATTCGGGGTGTAACATTCGACAATGATGAGGATCTCAAAAATTGGCTCGTCATTTTCTTCGATAGCAGACCGGCTGACTTTTGGCGAAGCGGAATAAACAAACTGGTAGATCGATGGGAGGAGTGGTTAGAACTGAGGGAGAATACATAATTGATTGAATTGTCGCTATTACTGTTGAAAGATGGAAGATAGATAATAAATGAATGCAAAACCGTACAAAAAAACCACCATGACTTATGTTACAACCCAATACATGCGGTAGGCCAAGAAAGTAAAAACGTGTTCAAAATATATCATTTTTACTTTAATTTGACTTCAAAAAGGCTGAAATTCGGTCCAAAATACTCTAAAAAGAACATCTATGCTTGAGGGATGGGAGGCAAATTTTGGTGACAAAATCTAAATTTTTTAATCAGAAACTGTTTAAATGCTTCTTTTATCGTGTTGAGCAGAAAAAATGAGCTCGGGAGGTGATTTTGGGTCACTTTTCAAAAAATCCGAGTATTGGGGGTGGTTGGTAGAACTATAATAGTGCCGTTTTGTGTTTTTTCGAAATGTGGTTTTAGAGCCATATTTTGTCGACAACGCAAAGTTGTGGTGTCATACAAAATTGTGCAGAACTAAAAGTTGAAACAGCATCATCAATATCGGAATTTCTAAATTCCTTCAAAAAATGCCCAGAAAATATAAATGGAAGAGAAAAAAAACTATAGATAAAAGGTTGATTAGTTTTCTATTCTATTTTGATATTTATGGAATTTTTGAAGGAAATTGAAATTCTTTGAAATTCTGATATATTTTTTTTTTCAAAATAACGTCAAAAAATACGCGAAAAACAGTCGAACTTTTCAAAAAAATTCGCCAGTGGCGCTTTTTTTGTTCATTTTCGCCGGCACTTCATTTGCAATTCAAATGATCTCGTGGACGGAGTTTTTTCTTTGTGCAAGGCGCAATGGAAAGACGCGAGGAATTTTTTCAAGTTTGAAGCGGTTAGAGATCTTTTCCAAGTTTTGATCAACTACGATGCTAACTGCGCCAGCATTTGCAGAAAGCCAAAAAAACATTCGGAAAATTTTGAAAAATTTGTGTAAGTAGCTATTCACCCGTCGATTTCCCAGGAAAATCAATGACAGCAGTTAAGCTACAGATGAACCAAATTGAAAAAAAATTTCAAAATTTTCCAAAAAATACAATGTGCTTATAAAAAATGGCGAACTCCGGGAAAATATATACAGTGAGCAAAAAAAATTCCTCAAGCAAAATTTACTCATAAATTTTTTTTTAATTCGATTTGTTCATTTTATTTTTGGCACGGAATCAATTATGTGAAAAGCAAAGTTGTAGCATTTATATCGCTCTTTCAAATGGTATATAACATTCTACGACGAGTGTTTAATTTTATGAAAAAATTTTCCTTTTATTACGTCCACCCCAATTCATGGGCAAAAAAATTCTTCAAATAGATTTATTCCTAAATGAACCATGTTTTTCTATCTTTTTCTCAAAACGTGAATTTTTAAAGTGCACGCTTCTTTGACCTACTGTTTCTTGGCTACAAGTTGGTAGGTCAAAATTTTATTTTTGATTATTTAGGAAAAAATAAGATGTTTTTCTCAAAAATTTTTTGATAAGAAGTTATAGACTAAAGCATTATTCAAAAGCTCTTGATTTTTCCTACAAAATGGCATGCTGACCATTTTTTCAGAATAATATAGAGCTGAAAAAAGGATGGTTAAAATATGAAGAAGTAAAAATGCATCAAAATAAGGTAAAAAGAAGGTATTTTTACTTCTTCATGCACTTCAACAATTAACGTTTTGAGAAAAGATGGAAAAAGATAGAAAAACATGGTTCATTTAGGAACAAATGGAGCACTTAACCTTGACCCCCTTCACTCAATTCAGCTTGAGGGACCAAGGCAGAAAAATTTTTTACATTTGTCAATACCAATAACTTTTTGCACAAAAAGTGTAAAATAAGTCGTTTTTCAGTTTTTTTAATCATTTTTACGCAAAATAATTATTGGTATTTAAAAGTGTAAAAAAAAATTGCCTTGTTCCCCAAGCTGAATTGAGGAAGGGGTCAAGGTTAATTGAGTGAAGGGGGTCAAGGTTAATTGAGTGAAGGGGTCAAGGTTAATTGAGTGAAGCGGGTCAAGGTTAATTGAGTGAAGGGGGTCAAGGTTAATTGAGTGAAGGGGGTCAGGTTAATTGAGTGAAGGGTCAAGGTTAATTGAGTGAAGGGGTCAAGGTTAATTGAGTGAAGCGGGTCAAGGTTAATTGAGTGAAGGGGTCAAGGTTAATTGAGTGAAGGGGTCAAGGTTAATTGAGTGAAGGGGGTCAAGGTTAATTGAGTGAAGGGGTCAAGGTTAATTGAGTGAAGGGGGTCAAGGTTAATTGAGTGAAGCGGTCAAGGTTAATTGAGTGAAGGGGGTCAAGGTTAATTGAGTGAAGGGGTCAAGGTTAATTGAGTGAAGGGGGTCAAGGTTAATTGAGTGAAGGGGTCAAGGTTAATTGAGGAAGGGGTCAAGGTTAATTGAGTGAAGCGGGTCAAGGTTAATTGAGTGAAGGGGGTCAAGGTTAATTGAGTGAAGGGATCAAGGTTAATTGAGTGAAGGGGGTCAAGGTTAATTGAGTGAAGGGGTCAAGGTTAATTGAGTGAAGGGGGTCAATGTTAATTGAGTAAAGGGGGTCAATGTTAATTGAGTGAAGGGGGGTATAGGTTAATTTAGCCGAATAAATCTATTTGAGGAATTTTTTTTGCTCGTCCATGAATTGGGGTGGATGTAATAAAAGGAAAAAGTTTTCATAAAATTAAACACTCGTCGTAAAATACATATATATAATATAATATTTAATATATACCATTTGAAAGAGCGATAAAAATGCTACAACTTGGCTTTTCACATAATTGATTCCGTGCCAAAAATAAAATGACCAAATCGAATTATAAAAAAAATTATGAGTAAACTTTGCTTGAGGAATTTTTTTCGCTCGCTACTGTACATGATGCTAATGCAACTTTAAATTCTGCACAATTTTGTACGACATCGCAACACTGAGCTGTCGACAAAAAATGGTTTTAAAACCACATTTGAAAAACACAAAATTTGGATTATTTCTGTCGTATCGAGTCTATCTCCTTAACAACTTTCACCCTTCCTTTAAAGGTGCATGCTCGCTGCCGATGGGAATATTTTGAAAGGCGGGTGCCAGTGCAATTCAAACGAGAATTTAAATGTCGTATTTTAGTAAGAGTCAAGGAAAAAGAATGCTTTCAACCTACTTTCACAGGCCGCCGCCGCTTTAAAGTTGTACAAAAATGTGGGATAAACAGAGTAAGATAGAGTAAGATTAAAAACATATATACGTGGTTTGAATCTAGTTTGTACTAAAAAAAGCTAATAAGCAGAAAACGTATAGCAAATAAGCAGAAATGTATGAGTAGTTATGGTTATAGTTATGTGAAACAATTTACATTAGTTTGCTAAAAGCCAACAAGCATAAATCACGGAGTTAAGAAGTTCAAAATTAATTTCTCTCAAAAGTACTTTCCCACGCGCTCTTACGTCTTTGCTATCGTTCTCAACGCCTAAAACATGCTCAGACCTTGAAAAGATAAAGTTTTGCTCCATTAACCAAGTTTAACCGTACGGCTAATAACTCCATCATCCAGCGCAAAGTAAACTTTTCCTGAAGGAACAATGATCAGTAAAATTTGCGTTACTTTTCATCACTTCAAGAATATTTTTACAAAAAAGCTAAATGCATTTAATGAGGCAAACTGGGCTACAGTTAACTATCATAATACAGTCAACTCTCAATCAACAATACACTCAATGATCCCAGTACAGTCAGCTCACGTAATACAGTTAACTCTCGTAACACAGTCAACTCTCGTAATACAGTCAACTCTCTTAATACAGTCAATTCTCGTAACACAGTCAATTCTCGTAATACAGTCAACTCCCATAATACAGTCAACTCTCGTAATGCAGTCAACTCTCGTAATGCAGTCAACTCTTAATACAGTCAATTCTCGTAACACAGTCAACTCTCGTAATACAGTCAACTCTTAATACAGTCAATTCTCGTAATACAGTCAACTCCCATAATACAGTCAACTCTCTTAATACAGTCAATTCTCGTAACACAGTCAACTCTCGTAATGCAGTCAACTCGTAATGCAGTGAACTCTCTTAATACAGACAATTCTCGTAACACAGTCAACTCTCGTAACACAGTCAACTCTCGTAATGCAGTCAACTCTCGTAATACAGTCAACTCTCTTAATACAGTCAACTCTCGTAATACAGTCAACTCCCATAATACAGTCAACTCTCTTAATACAGTCAATTCTCGTAACACAGTCAACTCTCGTAATACAGTCAACTCTCTTAATACAGTCAATTCTCGTAATACAGTCAACTCCCATAATACAGTCAACTCTCTTAATACAGTCAATTCTCGTAACACAGTCAACTCTCGTAATGCAGTCAACTCTCGTAATGCAGTGAACTCTCTTAATACAGACAATTCTCGTAACACAGTCAACTCTCGTAACACAGTCAACTCGTAATGCAGTCAACTCTCGTAATGCAGTGAACTCTCTTAATACAGTCAACTCCCATAATACAGTCAACTCTCTTAATACAGTCAATTCTCGTAACACAGTCAACTCTCGTAATGCAGTCAACTCTCGTAATGCAGTGAACTCTCTTAATACAGACAATTCTCGTAACACAGTCAACTCTCGTAACACAGTCAACTCGTAATGCAGTCAACTCTCGTAATGCAGTCAACTCTCTTAATACAGTCAATTCTCGTAACACAGTCAACTCTCGTAATGCAGTCAACTCTCGTAATGCAGTGAACTCTCTTAATACAGACAATTCTCGTAACACAGTCAACTCTCGTAACACAGTCAACTCTCGTAATGCAGTCAACTCTCGTAATGCAGTCAACTCTCTTAATACAGTCAATTCTCGTAACACAGTCAACTCTCGTAATGCAGTCAACTCTCGTAATGCAGTGAACTCTCTTAATACAGACAATTCTCGTAACACAGTCAACTCTCGTAATGCAGTCAACTCTCTTAATACAGTCAATTCTCGTAACACAGTCAACTCGTAATACAGTCAACTCTCTTAATACAGTCAATTCTCGTAATACAGTCAACTCCCATAATACAGTCAACTCTCTTAATACAGTCAATTCTCGTAACACAGTCAACTCGTAATGCAGTCAACTCTAATAATGCAGTGAACTCTCTTAATACAGACAATTCTCGTAACACAGTCAACTCGTAACACAGTCAACTCTCGTAATGCAGTCAACTCTCGTAATGCAGTGAACTCTCTTAATACAGACAATTCTCGTAACACAGTCAACTCTCGTAATACAGTCAACTCTCGTAATACAGTCAACTCTTAATTAGTATCGGGCTTCGGAGCTAAGCGCGGCCCCGACTTTTTTCAGCCCGATTCGCTGGGGGTAAAGCCCGGGCCATCCCGGGCCGGCTTGTGTCCATCCCTGCCCAGAGACTGTATTAGAAGAAACACAGTACTTGTTGTACAGACATTTCCAGACACATTGCTAAAATATCTGTGACCTAAATTTATTAAGCATAATAAATTTTAAAAATAATCGGAAACAAAGCAACGGGACAGAGTTTTGGCTGTCCAGTTTTCTTTAATATTTGCAACAAAGGCCATCTGCAATAACTTTTACTAGATGTTTAAGTCATTTGTTGGACGACACGTGCAATTCACATGCGCTCTATCTTTTCAAATAATGAGACCCAGATTTTGCAGACACTTGAAAAATCCATCTGTCGACCAATTCTCCAGTGTTTCTTAATCGCCCTCCAATGAAAAGCCGATGTCTTAATATGTACAAAAAGCAATAATAAGCACAAAGCACAAAACCTGAAAATAAATTGCAGTGTACAAAAAATCAATTAAAATTGACCCAAATTTTTAATTTATTTCAACAACAATCTGGTCCAAAATCATTGATAAAAACCATTTTTATGATACTAGAAAAATCTTATCTTAAAAAAATTCTTTACGCTTAACAATAATTAGGTGCAAATATTTTATTTCATCATAAATAGAAATTTTTTCTGGTATCAGGTCATACGGAAAGTATTGACACAAAATTTCATCCTAGCTCATTTGTTAACATTTTGTGGTCTTTTTTTAGCCCTGAGTCTACTCTATGAAATAACTGAACTTTATTCAACAACTGTAAATTCGACTGACCAAGGACAAGATCGCTGATCTTGGATGGGAGATTCTGCCGCACCCGCCTTATTCTCCAGATTTGGCTCCTTCGGATTTTCACCTGTTCTTGTCAATGCAAAACTATCACAGAGAGAAACATTATGCTACCGTTGAACAAGTGAAAGCGGATTTGCAAGCGTTCTTTGAGTCAAAGCCAGCGAATTTCTTTGCTAGAGGAATTGCAAAATTGCCAGAAAGATGGGAAAAAGTTATTGATGCGGAAGGATCCTATTTTGTTGAATGATTTGTTTATTGTTGAATAAAGTTCAGTTATTTCCCATAGAGTAGACTCAGGGCTACAAAACAAAAAAAAGATTGCCACAAAATGTTAACAAATGAGCGAGATACAAGGATTTGAAATTTTGTGTCAATACTTTCCGTATGACCTGATATTTAAATAGACTCTTATTACTAAAATGTTGCATTTCAGACAAAAAGGCAGTGATGCATGATGCGCAAGAATGCCTTGGAATGGGTTTAGGACTTCCCGCTATGTCTCACATTTCTCTAGCCAGCAGTGGTGGTAACTCAACCCACTTGCTCAATAATCTAGACTTTGGTGCTATTATTACCTTCTACACCAGTCTATTGAGCAATCCAGTGTTCCTTGGCAGTATTGTGCTTAGCATCGTAGGGCTTGTCAGCTATTATCTACGATCGGCTTATAATACTGTCTACACAGCCTTTTGGGACCGTCTAGTCAGGACATTAGAAATTACTAATGAGAACATGTAAGTGGAGAATTTTATTTTTGAAACTAGTAGCTATTTCACTCATCAAAATTTTCGCATGGTTACAGGGAATACGAGTGGATTATGGACCACATCAACAAGCACAGCAAGTGGCAGACCACAAACTTGTCCCTAAAATCTAAGCTTGACTATGACAGTCATGGGCAAGGCTTCATGCAGCGCAAATTCTTGCCTGGTCAGGGCACCCACTACTTTTACTTCAAAGGTCAATGGATCCAGGTCAACAGAACTGTGGAGAAACCGGACAAACACTATAGAGGTCAAGACAAATCCGAGACTGTGACACTGTCCACATATGGTATTTCATTACAAATAATAGATAATAATAAAAATTAATATTTCAAGGTTTCTACACTCCAGCCGGCTTTTGGAAAGACTTCCTAAGTGAAGCAGCTAGAGAATCGCTAGAAGCCATGAAAAAAGGACTGTCCATATACGCTACTAACTATCACTTTTGGGCGTTGAGGGACAAGCCACGCAAAAAGCGAACTTTGGAAAGCGTGGTATTGGCTGATGGAGTCAAGGAAGCCCTAAGTGAAGATCTCCAAGACTTTCTAGACTCTGAAGACTGGTATTTTTTTGTACTAAATATTATTACCTTGCCTTACTTTTTATTACAGGTACAATGAAATGGGTGTGCCATACCGTCGTGGCTACCTGCTTTATGGACCACCAGGTACAAATTTTTATTACGAGTCGATGGCGTCCTGCTCAAACATTTTGAAAAAATCTAACCAAATTTTTGGTGCCATTAGATACGCAAGGAATTTTCAGCAACCCACTTTAGACATCATCGAAGACGAAAGAAAATCGAAATACACATAAAAGTTGAAAAAACAGCCTAAAAAGACCCTAAATCTTTTTAGGATGTTTTTTTTTAACTTTTAGGTGTATTTCTATTTTCTTTCGTCTTCGATGACGTCTAAAATGGGGTACTTGCGCATCAAATGGCACTAAAAGCTGATATAAATTCTTTTGAAAGTTTTGAGCAGGACCCGGTTAACCGAAACTATGCAAAAACCGGTCTTGTCCAACCGTTATTTTAAGATCTTAAGATTTTCTCAGGCCACCCACGGCTTTTCAAAACGCCCGAAAATGTTTTTGTGAGCTTCCTAGACGTGTTTGCATGGCGCAGTCGGTAAAGCGGGAAGTTATTGGGGAATCAGATAATTTTACATAACAAAATAACTACCGTAAATGTTCTAATAAACCGACCCCCTTGCGCTCAAAATCGTATTCTTGGCATTGTGATTTTGACTCAATTTTTTAAGACTTTTCTCAGCAAGTTACCGCCCATTTTGTAGCCAGTGATATGAGCTACAAATTGAAGGGTAACTTGCCTGCGAGAAGTCTTTAAAAATTGAGTCAAAATCACAATGCCAAGAACACGATTTTGAACGCAATGGGGGTCGGTTTATTAGAACATTTACGGTATTTGCCTAGAATATTTGTATTTGCCCTTACACCATCGATTTTTTTTTGTCAATTTTTTTAATTTACCCATTTGACTTGAAATCAAAAAGTAGACGTAGGTCATGAATATCAGAAATCCAACTTTTCCTATAAAAATTTGAGTATAGGCCAGACGAAAGTCCAGATTTTACGTCAAATACAAGACAAAAAGGTAGATGAAGCTTATTTTTGTATGTAGATGCTGAGGTTTGTATTTTAGATGATAAGTTTATAGACTAAAAGGGAGCTAAGGATCTCATCTGTTAGAAAATACAGATCAAATTTTCAAAATACAGAATTTAGAAAACTAGAAGCCATTTTAAGTCTGGAACACGTTTTTCTAGTCAAATTTGAGGAGTTTTTTAATTTCCCGCAAAATTCGCTTGAAAAGCTAAATGAAACACTTTTGGGCGTTTTGAAAAGCCGTGACACCCTATATTTTTTTGTTTTCGCTGTTGACCCACTTCAAACTCATTAATGTTTTTATAGGTACAGGCAAAACTAGTTTTATTACTGCCTTAGCTAGTCATTTCGGCTTCAACATCTGCATCATGTCACTCAGTGACCGCACGATGACTGACTCAAACCTAAGTAAACTGCTTAACAGTCCACCAACCAGGGTAATTTTTTTATTACTAAATTAAATACTGCTTCTGGCCGATTTTTCGTTAACACGGGAACGGGAACCTATGGCGAAAAGATATTCCGGCAGAGCCAATGTCCCAGACCATTGATTTGCAGAAACATGAATTCCCTTTCTGTCCGAAAAAATTGACTCGCGTTTTGCCTCTTTTGGCTTAGAGAATACATACTCTTTAGTCATTTTAGGGCAGAAACGCCGTCTATAGACCCTTGTGTGAAAAATTTTTTTATACCTTATCAAATAATTATCTAGGACATTGGGCCTATCGGAATATCTCGTCGCCACAGGCTCCTAGGGGGTGTTAAAATTTGAGTGATTAAAAAATCGAATTATTCAAAAAATATTTCAAAAAATAAATTTAGAGCTTTATTCTGCTAGAAGATATTGATGCTGCTTTTACTAAACGAGATAAAGATTTGAAGAGCAAAAAGAAGCAAAAGAAGCAAAAGAAGACAAAGCAAGAGGAAGACGAAGAATACTCAGAGGAATTATCAGATTCCGATGAAGACGGTCCAAGGTAATAACAAATAAAAATTTTTGTAGTCAATGTAATTTTACTTTTCTTCAGCAGCGTGACTCTGTCAGGCATGCTAAATGCTCTGGATGGAGTGGCTAGTTGCGAAGAAAGGATCATATTCATGACCACCAATCACAAAGACCATCTAGACAGTGCGCTTATTCGACCAGGAAGAGTTGACTGTGAAGCTTACATAGGACACTGCACACGCACAATGAAGCAGAAGGTAAAACTCAATTCTTGAAATGTTGCTTTATTTACGGGATCTATCAGAAAAATTTGACCACCAAAAAAGAAATTTGAATAGCGGATACTACCGAATTTCTGGGCTCTAACAGTCGGAAATCTACAAATTTACTAAGGGTTTGGGACCAGCAACTTCAGAAAAGTTTCATTTTACTATTAAAAGACAAAAATTATTTAGTGGGCTATTGCTATATCGAATACAGCCAAAGCTCGATTTAAAGTTTCTCAGGGGACCGACCATAACGGGACGTATAATCGAGAGCCTCCGGCCAAAAATCACTAATTGAGACGTTAAATCGAGAGGGACGTTGTTTCGACTGTCGTTGTTTCGAGCTTTGACTGTATGCCCCCATTTGCATCGTAATTCTCACTTAATGAAACTAGACGGAGCTAAGGCAATAAGCAGGTGACCTGTTAGGCAGGTGACCTCACAATTTTTTGATACACCTCGTATTATAAACAATTTTGGGTTAAAAATAAAAAAATTTCAGATGTTCAAACGCTTCTACCAGACAGCCAATGACCAGCATTGTCAGCAGTTTCTAGATGCTATTACCACCATCGAGAATAAAAATGTCACGCCAGCCCAGCTGCAACGGCACTTTATCCGTTTCAAGAACAAACCTGAAGCTGCTATTAACCATATAGCTCAAATTCAATAGATATTTATGTTACAATTTATATTGCTTTTCCTTTTACTCAGGTCATTTACGCATGTTCTCATATTTTTACTGATTCTCACCCTGCCTTATTTATAAATTGTTGTTTCGCACAGACTGCTCGTGCCTGTTGTTTTGCTACTTGTAGAACCAATAAAAAAATATGTTGCAGAGAGAAGCTGCACCACCTTTACTAACAAAATCCAATAAGGCGAACTTGGATATAACGACAGCCCTGATACAATGACACTTTTTGGCAATTATTCGGCTGGGGGGACTAGGGTCTAGGGGCCCTAAGAAGTTTTGGCTCTATATGCATTCGCATCTCAAGAAAAAAAAGATGCCTTGGTCCTCTGTTGATTTTTCCCCCAATTTTTTTTTTCATTTTTTCCTTGAAAGTATTTATGTACCACACTATTTAATTAATATTGCAAAAAAAAATTTTGTTAATTTTTTTTTTCACAAATTTTTATGCCTTGGTCCCCCAAGCTGATTTTTTTGAATAATTCCCTTTTCTCCCAAATTTCTCAAAAAGCTTCTACAGATTATTGTACCTGGCCAAGGGTTGACCAGTTAAGAGCAGCACGGTTTACATAGCAAGGAGTTGGGAAATTTGTAGTTCGTGTTTTCTAACTTAATAATTTATTAGATAAATCTACATTTTTCACAATACCTTGCAATGTGGAGTGTGCTGTTCTTGGCAGGAGTTCCTTTTATGTCATACGCCAAAAAGGCGTTTTAAGACTTCCTAACGCCGTTTTAAGTTGTAAAAACGGTAGAAAACATGTTTTTAGGGTGCGGAAAGCACTTTTTGGGCGTATTTTTTTTTTGACCAAAAATGACATTTTTTGCCTTGGTCCCCCCTGTTGTCCAAAAATCGATTTTTTTTATTTCGTCTAAAACTCAATGTTAAGGGCTTTCTTGACCCAATTTCACACGCTGAGCACGAATCTGATGTTAATTTTAGCTTTTAGTGTTACAATAAGAGCCTAAGCCTAAGCCTATGGCCTAAGCCTAAGCCTAAGCCTAAGCCTAAGCCTAAGCCTAAGGCCTAAGGCCTAAGCAGGTACGGTAGCAGGTATGATGTTGTGGGACTAACATTATTATTGAAACAATTTCACATAAACAGAGAAACTAACATCAGATTCGTGCTCAGCGTGTGAAATTGGGTCAAGAAAGCCCTTAACATTGAGTTTTAGACGAAATAAAAAAAATCGATTTTTGGACAACAGGGGGGACCAAGGCAAAAAATGTCATTTTTGGTCAAAAAAAAATTACGCCCAAAAAGTGCTTTCCGCACCCTAAAAACATGTTTTCTACCGTTTTTACAACTTAAAACGGCGTTAGGAAGTCTTAAAACGCCTTTTTGGCGTATGACATAAAAGGAACTTTAGCCCTGTTCTTGACCGCGAAGCTGCCAACCCTACAACAATCCGTAGAATTTCACGAAAAATATACATTTTTAACACAAAAAAGTGCATTTGAATGCTTTTTTGAGAAATTTGGGGGAAAAATAAAGTTTTCCGAAAAAATCAGCCCGTCTCAACGTTAACTGGCCCAAATTCACGAAAATAAAAATTTCTGTCTAAAAATCATAAAAATACAGAAAGCCATGAAAGGCGCGAATTTGAAATAACACAGAAAAAGCCTAGGCACCAACACATTTGTTGATTTTCGGACTACTTTTTCTCATGAGTTGCTGTCTTGTTTTCGTATAAAAATGATGTAGAGTTTCTAAGCTTTCTGCTATAATCAAGTTCTGAAAAATAAACGGTGATATCAATGATTTTTCGATGCTTATAAAAAGGAGCCGAATTTTTCATTTCACAAATTTTTTAAAAAATGCCAATATTTTGCATGTTATACGGCTACTAACCCGAGTAAATTTGTATTTATTTGAAAATCCGGCGCTACCGGAGTATACCCCCCAAATGAAATTTTTTTGAACTTTTTCAAAACACCATTTTAACCATTTTTAAGCATTTCCTACACGCTGAACACGACAAAAAAGGTGTTTTCACCTACTTTTTTCTATAAAAAGTCGATTTTTTAAAATCTTGAATTTTGGTATTTTTAGTTGATTTCTGTGTATTATAATTTAGTAAATCAGATGTTGAGGATACCTTGACCCCAAAAAGATGGAATTTAAACATAGTTTTGTTAACTGGGTCCTACCGCATAAAGAAACTCTGGTATGCATACATTTTTTATGCATTTTTTTTTATCCCTGAAGGGGGCGCAGGGGGCGCAGGGGGCGCAGGGGGCGCAGGGGGCTTGGTTGGTTAGAGGTGCGCGCACTCACTTACCTTAGACATAATTCCGAGCAAGACTCTTGATCAAAAATGTATTTAGAGGCTCTTTTTGCCCAGCTCCAGGGACCAAAACATGGTAAAACAGGCAAATGGTCGAAATTTCAAAATGCCCAAAACTCAATTTTTTATTGACCAGAACACAAAAATAATGTCTTTTTTGAACTTCTGAGGTGATTTTAGGTTGATATAGGGTGTTTGGAAACACTTTAAAAAAAATTTCATTTGGGGGTATACTCCGGTAGGGTCGAAAATCCTTTTAATTTTGCACCAGATGAGTGATGAGTTTCATCTGCGCAAAATTCTTCTTGTATAAGGGGATACAATAAAGTAATTAAAACAGCTCCAAACTGTCTGATTTCATGAGAGAATTTTTTTCTCCTATCTTGCTCAGCTTGAAATTGTGAAAAAATTGCTTCAATTAGCACAAACCATGTAGTTAACCACACAGATTCCATGCTTTGATTGATTCACGACCAACCAGCCCACCCTCCTCCCTCCTCCCCTCTCAGAAACCCTTCTCTGTATTTGTCATGGGGGGAGGGGTGTTTGGAGGTCGTAAATCGATCAAAGCATGGAATCTGTGTGGTTAAGTACTAAACCAGCTTTAAGTGTTAAAGTTTTGCATCATCTTGTAGCTCAGAATGTCGGCTTTTTAAAAAGCTATCAAACATATGATTCAGATTTAGAGATTCAGGAGTCCGAATGAAATAAAAGTTATTTCCTTAAACCACATAAATTTCCACATCCCCGTATTCCACATCCCCCCTAATTTTTGAAATTGAATAATTTTGATAAAATTTTTTATTTCTTTTTAACCGGATACACTTCACTAAGCTGAATCCAAAAATGATACATAATGTCGTAGACAATGGATAGAATACAAAAAACATAAGAAAACAAGAAATGAGTAACAAATTTCAAAAATTAGGGGTAGGGGCCAACGACAAAAGTGCCAAAACAATTAGAATTGTAACATAAATATCTATTGAATTAGAGCTATATGGTTAATAGCAGCTTCAGGTTTGTTCTTGAAACGGATAAAGTGCCGTTGCAGCTGGGCTGGCGTGACATTTTTATTCTCGATGGTGGTAATAGCATCTAGAAACTGCTGACAATGCTGGTCATTGGCTGTCTTGTAGAAGCGTTTGAACATCTGCAATTTTTTTAATTTTAACCCAAAATTGTTTATAATACGAGGTGTATCAAAAAATTGTGAGGTCACCTGCCTAACAGGTCACCTGCCTAACAGGTCACCTGCCTAACAGGTCACCTGCCTAACAGGTCACCTGCTTATTGCCTTAGCTCCGTCTAGTTTCATTAAGTAAGAATTACGATGCAAATGGGGGCATACAGTCAAAGCTCGAAACAACGACACTCGAAACAACGTCCCTCTCGATTTAACGTCTCAATTAGTGATTTTTGGCCAGAAGCTCTCGATTATACGTGCCGTTATGGTCGGTCCCCTGAGAAACTTTAAATCGAGCTTTGGCTGTATTCGATATAGCAATAGCCAACTAGACAATTTTTGTCTTTTAATAGTAAAATGAAACTTTTCTGAAGTTGCTGGTCCCAAACCCTTAGTAAATTTGTAGATTTCCGACTGTTAGAGCCCAGAAATTTTATAGTATCCGCTTTTCAAATTTCTTTTTTTGGTGGTCAAATTTTTCTGATAGATCCCGTAAATAAAGCAACTTTTCAAGAATTGAGTTTACCTTCTGCTTCATTGTGCGTGTGCAGTGTCCTATGTAAGCTTCACAGTCAACTCTGCCTGGTCGAATAAGCGCACTGTCCAGATGGTCTTTGTGATTGGTGGTCATGAATATGATCCTTTCTTCGCAACTAGCCACTCCATCCAGAGCATTTAGCATGCCTGACAGAGTCACGCTGCTGAAGAAAAGTAAAATTACATTCACGTATTTAATATTATCGCATCGATTAACAATAAATAAACTTGTCAAAAACTTGTCAAAATTCACCGATTTTTTAATCGAATTTTTCACAACCCCAAAAAGCAATTTTTAACAATCAAAAAGTACGTTTTTGACATACACTCAGTGCTTTCCGACAAGCATTGCATTTGTTTCATGGAGGCAATGTGGCAAAGAGAAGATGCAATTTTAAGTTACCTTCGATTGTTTTCGTCAGAACTTTCAGATTCATCCGAGTACTCCTCGTCTTCCTCTTGCTTTGTCTTCTTTTGCTTCTTTTGCTTCTTTTGCTTCTTTTTGCTCTTCACATCTTTGTCTCGTTTAGTGAAAGCAGCATCAATATCTTCTAGCAGAATAAAGCTCTGAGTTTTTAAATTCACAATTTTTTAAAATTTCCTAGATTTTACTTAAAAGTCGGTAAAAGAAATTTTGGTAAAATAAATTTAGAAAATTACCCTGGTAGGTGGTTTGTTCAGCAATTTATTTAAGTTGCAGTCAGTCATTGAAGGGTCGCTCAGTGACATGATGCAGATGTTGAAGCCGAAATGACTAGCTAAGGCAGTGATAAAACTAGTTTTGCCTGTACCTATAAATAACCCAATTAGATTTATTAAACTTAGGTTTAGCTTTAATCGTTAGCACGAGCTTATATCTTAGCATATTAAAAATATTAGACCATAGTATAGAATACCGCACCAAACCCTCCCCTTCCCCGAACCCAACCCGAAATTTTCGGAGCACTTAACTTTGACCCCCTTCACTCAATTCAGCTTGGGGGACCAAGGCAAAAAATTTTTTTACATTTGTCAATACCAATAACTTTTTGCTTAAAAAGTGTAAAATAAGTTGTTTTTCATTCTTTTTAATCATTTTTACGCAAAATAATTATTGGTATTTAAAAGTGTAAAAAAATTGCCTTGGTCCCCCAAGCTGAATTGAGTGAAGGGGGTATACCGTATAACCTCTTTTAATCCCCCCGGGGGGATTATTTTTCAACCCTCCCAAAATCGGAAAAATTTTGGGTCGATCTCAAGATTTTCGGGTGAAAATCCAAAATCAAAAAAGCGGAACCGGTAGAGCTCATGGCAGTTAAGAAAACGCAAAAAACAGATTTGTAAAATATTTAGTTTAGGCTGAGATATAGGTCTTTAAAGTCAGGGGGGGGTTATTAGAGGGGGGGGAGGTGATTATACGGTAGGTTAATTTAGCCAAAAATTTTCCTTTGAAACTTAAGTAAAGAGTACCTTACTAAATATGCACACCAACCACCCACCGTACTCAAAATAAATACTCTTTGGAGGGGGTCGGTGCACTTGGGCTTTTAAGGTCATATACAAGGTCACATACTACACATGTAGCACCACCATCGCACCCGATCTGAAGCGAACTTACGAAGCTTGGTTATGCACCAAACAATGGCTGCACCGGATATGAAAAAATATTGGATCGTATATCGGATGTCAAAAAGTGCCGGATATCGTAGGGTTGCGGAATGCAAAAGTTGAGTTGAACTTTCACGCGAAAGTTGCAAAAGTTGAAATTCAACTTTCGCGCCTCAATAAAAATTGGGAAAGTTGAAGTAATGGTTTTCTCGAATCATTTCCATCTTTCGTGCATTTAATCTTTCGTTTGCTTTGCATTTTAAACCTGATGCTGGAGCACGCTGATCTCTTCAAGAAGCATAAGCGGTAGATTGAATTGGAGGAGCCGGAATTCGAAGAAGAATCAGAAGTTGTGGAAGAATCTATCTTATTAAATGTCGATGTTGATAATTTGTTTGATGGAGATGATTTGTTTGTTGATTAATAGGATGTTATTTTTCTTTGTCTTAATAAAGTTTGGCTGGATATAATGGGTGCATACTTGTATTATGTTAATTTTAGCAAAAAATAAGTGTTCTTTGTCGTTACAGAATAACTTACAACTTTCGCCAACTTTTGCGCGAATTCAGCAACCCTAGGATATCGGATAATTTCTCAAGAAATTTGAAAAAAAATTTTTTTCAAAATTTTTTTTCACAAAAAATTTTTCAAAAAAAAAATTATCCGAAAATTCGCCATTTTTCGGATATCGGATATCCGGTGGAGCCCTGCACCTAACCTCGGTTATCTGCCACTCCAGAGACTAGGCTTAGCATAGCAGTGAGTGGGGGTGAACTGAAGTGGTGGACAACCGTGGTTTGACTGCATGACACTAGCGCCTGAAAGCCTGTACCTGGGGGTCCATAAAGCAGATAGCCACGACGGTATGGCACACCCATTTCGTTATACCTAAAATAAAAAAAGTAAAAAATAGGTAAGATATAGGCAATATAGGCTTAGTTGAGAAATATACCAAGCTTCAGAGTCTAGAAAGTCTTGGAGATCTTCACTTAGAGCTTCTTTCACACCATCAGCCAATACCACACTTTCCAAAGTTCGCTTCTTGCGTGGTTTGTCTCTGGACGTCCACAGATGCTGGAGAGCGGTGTATATGGACAGTCCTTTTTTTCATGGTTTCTAGCGATTCTCTTGCTGCTTCACTTAGGAAGTCTTTCCAAAAATCAGGGGGAGTGTAGATACCTACAAATATTTATCAAATTCAATATACAGGGTGGGCCATAATCTCATGAGTCAGTTTTTGCCATGAATTTTTGAAATCACGACATTTTTGACGAGATATTTTTTTATTCGAAAGCTGAGACTTGCGCTGATCGAATGGTATTAAATTTCAGGGTTGCTGCATGGAAAGCTTTCCGGAAAAGTTTCCGGACAGAAAAGAACGCGGAAAGTTTTCCGAACAAATGGAGAGAAATAAAAACAGGAGTAGACAAACTCTCAGTGGGCAGAACCCGTGTTACGACTCGTTTTTATGCGTTTTCACTAGGATTAGGAGACGGTAAGTTACCACGGTAACTCACCAGTAACTTACCACAGCCTGTATAAGTCACCGAAAATCGGTAAGTTAAAAACAGTTAACTACAGATAACCGTACAGTTAACTGTACAGTTAACTGTATACTACCGCATGTGAAATCCTTTGTTATTTCTTCCGTTCACGGCCAGGCAATACTCGAGTCAGCGTTCACAGGCTCCAATGGCTCTGTCGATCTTGTCCTGAGGGATTTTGGCAAAAACTTGTTCCATTCTTCCTTGAAGCACATTCATATTGGCTATCGTTGTTGTGTTGACTTTGCTCTTGGCCCAAAAAAAGGCAAAAGGCGTCAAAACGGGCGAATACGGAGGGCAAGCAATCGGTGCCAAAATTTCTCACGACATGTTCGATAGAGCCATTAAAGCCTAGCGGTGAACGCCGATTAAATTCGAAAATATTTAGAAAATGTTGTTATTTGTTATTTATTAATTTTGTTGGTCTTCTGAATACAATGTTGTTATTAAGTTTGATACCATTCGATCGGCGCAAGTCTCAGCTTTGGAATAAAAAAAGATTTCGTCCAAATGTCGAGATTTCAGAAATTCATGGCAAAAATTAACTTATGAGATTATATATATGTCAAGTCAGCATTTTCTGTATACCTCATTTTCTCTTTGGACTGGCCTTCGAGCTGGGATACGATTTGTTTTTTTTTAAAGATTTGTACTTGTTTTTGGACTGCTTTTTCAAATTCGTAGTCCAAATCTTTTTTTTTGCTTAAAAATGGTAATACCGTATTTCCTCTAATAGAGCCACCCCCTCTGATTCAAAATCGTGTTCTTGGCATTGCGTTTTTAACCCACTTTTCAATTATTTTTCTCAGGCAAGTTACCACTCATTCTGTAGCTCATCTCACTGACTACAAAACGGGTGGTAACTTGCCTGAGATGAATCCTTAAAAAGTGGGTTAAAAACGCAATGCCAAGAACACGATTTTGAATCAGAGGGGGGTGGCTCTATTAGAGGAAATACGGTAAGCAAGGGCTAAGCAATAAGCAGGGTCTAAATGACCCATTTTCTTCCAAAATAGTTGAAAAGTACTTTTTTCGAAATTTTGGTAAAGTGACGTTTCCGTTTTTTTTTTCAAATGAAAAAAAAACCGGAACGGCTAAAAGTGATTTTTTTGAGAAAAATGCCTTGGTCCCCCCTGTTGTTTTGAAACCTTGCTTATTGACGTTTTCAAAACAACAGGGGGGCCAAGGCAATTTTTTTTTCGAAGTATCACTTTTTGCCGTTCCGGTTTTTTTTAAATTTGAAGAAAAACCTGGAAACGTTAACGCACCGAAATTTTGAGATCACAGCCTTGCCTTATATCGATGTTATATTGAGGATATGCTGCATTGAGGCTCGACTGCAACTTGTAAAAACATACCATATGTGGACAGTGTCACAGTCTCGGATTTGTCTTGACCTCTATAGTGTTTGTCCGGTTTCTCCACAGTTCTGTTGACCTGGATCCATTGACCTTTGAAGTAAAAGTAGTGGGTGCCCTGACCAGGCAAGAATTTGCGCTGCATGAAGCCTTGCCCATGACTGTCATAGTCAAGCTTGGATTTTAGGGACAAGTTTGTGGTCTGCCACTTGCTGTGCTTGTTGATGTGGTCCATAATCCACTCGTATTCCCTGTAACCATGCGAAAATTTTGATGAGTGAAATATCTACTAGTTTCAAAAATAAAATTCTCCACTTACATGTTTTCATTAGTAATTTCTAATGTCCTGACTAGACAGCTCCAAAAAGCTGTGTAGACAGTATTATAAGCCGATCGAAGATAATAGCTAACAAGCCCCACTAAACTTAGCACAATACTGCCAAAGAACACTGGTTTGCTTAGAAAAGTGGTGTAAAAGTTGATAATAGAACTCAAGTCTAGGTTATTGAGCGAATGGGTACCACTACTGGCTAGAGGAATCTGGGATATGGAGGGCATGCTAGGAAGTTCTAAACCGATTCCAAAGCACTCCTGGGAACGTTGCATCACTGTCTCAACGTCTAGAAAAAAATTAAAATAATAAGAGGTATTTTGATAATAAGATATCAATAAAACCTTGCGTCTATGAAAAAATGAGTTAGTTGTAACTTTTTGTGGGAGCCACATTTTAAAATTCTGTTTTTACAGATAGTCTTAGAATCCTGTACGATTCATTATTCTGCTAAATTTACGAAAAAATTTTTTAGACCAAATTTGCCTTGGTCCCCCCTGTTGACCAGAAAATAGTCCGAAAAGTGTAAAAATCGGTATTTTCCGGACAACAGGGGGGACCAAGGCAAATTTGGTCAAAAAAATTTTTTCGTGAATTTAGCAAAATAATGAATCCTACAGGATTCTAAGACTATCTGTAAAAACAGAATTTCAAAATGTGGCTCCTACAAAAAGATATGAGCTTTTTAAATCGGGTGAATTTCTTGGGCCACCTGTAGTAATCTTATCACCTAAAGATTACTTCAACAGTCTGGAGTGTACGCCAACTACAAGTGCCTGGACAAGTGCCTGAATTATCTGGAGGGTGCTTCAGCCACCCAGTGGGTACTCGGACCACCTGGAGGGTACGCTAGATTTTTTTAAGTGTTGATGACAATTGACTTATTTTTACCATGCCTACCAGCCTGTAAGGTGCCAATGAAGCGGCAGTCGATGTGTGAAAGTGTTTCGAATTAAGTGATTAACGTTTAAAGTTTTAAAATTTGAAAAAAAATTCAATATACCTCTTTTTAGACAAATAAATTTGAATTTTTTTCGACCATAATTTTTTCGACCATAAAGTACCTTTTGATGTTCTTTAAACATAAAATCAGACGAATTTCCTAGCACTATTGATCTTCACAGCTTCACAGCCAGAATAATTATTTGTTCCCTCTGGTTCGGCATTAAACGGTATTTTCTTTGTTAATTATTGCACAAACGGTACTATTAGGTTGTTCGGAAAGTCATGAGAAAAACCACGTAATTTTTTTTTGAAAATTTTTGTCGTTTAAAAAGGAGCACTTTACCCCTTCGCCCCCCCACTCGATTAACCCCTACGCCCCCCAAACCGAAACCATAAGGGGGACAAAAGCATATTTTTCGTCGATTTTTTAAGACTTTTAAAATTAATTTAAAATTGTCAGAATTCAATGCTTGAGATATGTAATTTGAATTCCCGCTTTATTGCCCCACCAAAAACTTTCCAAAAACTTTCCGACCGACTTTCCGAAAACAATGACGCCTTGCTTTCTTTCCTGGACACACACGGAATCGTCTCCATTAATCGGCAGTGTAAGAAGTGCGGCAAAGACGATATGGTGTTGAATGAAAGAGCAAACGGGTACATTTTCAATCTATTCATTTGTTGGTCATAGCAAACGCCCTGTTTTCAGCCTGGTTCGATTCCGATGAGGTAAAAGAGTTCGGCCTGGTGGAAGCAAGTGCTACAGTGAAGAAGGCTTTTTGGTGAATTAATTCATGTCCGGAACCAATCTGCATATAATTGTCATTCTCAAATTTATCATGTAGGGGCATAGGGGTTAATCGAGTGGGGGCGAAGGGGTAAATTCAGCCTTTAAAATATTCAGAATTTATTTGTTCATACATTTTAATCATTTTTAGACAAAAAAAATTTTGGTATAAAAATGTCTAAAAAAATTTACCTTGGTTCCCCCAGCTGAAAAAAAAATTAAAAAAATCAGCTTGGGGGACCAAGGTAAAATTTTTTCAAAATTTTCATACCAACAATTTTTTGTCTAAAAATGATTAAAATGTGTAAACAAATAAATTCTGAGTTTTTGGAACGAAAAAAAAATTTCGAAAAAAATCACGTGGTTTTTCTCATGACGTTCCGAACAACCCAATATTTCGGCTTTACCATATCCCTCTCACCTTAAAAAAATTGCAGAAACTCTGCTTTTTTAAAATGTTTTATTCAATAAACTACTTGAAAGTGTCTGATTTTTGATGATTTTATTGTTTTTCAAATTTTATTTTTTTGTGGGGATTTATACTGAATAGGGTGAAATGAATCTGAGCTTCCCCATTCACCTCAATTTAAGCCCTCTCCCCAGTCAATCAGCTTTGGATCCAATGCGATTTATTTTTAAATTTTCGACTGCACTTTTATCACCTAGAGTCTGAACAAACATTTATTTGCATTTTTTAAATTATTTGTATAAAACATTAAAAAAACTTCAGAGCTCCGTTTTTTCAAGTGCTCCGTTTTGAAGTGTCTGATTTTGGAACAGGATTTGTCTATGGCATTGCACAATTTACATTTGGCTCTGAAAAAAGCATTTATTGTGAAGGTAATTCTGACTATGTTCCACTATTGAGTGAAGATTCTTACAACAGGTTTAACCACCAACTTTTGTTAAGTACAGCAACTGCCATTGTTTGTGATGCTGAGATTGGTAGTTGTGCTGTTTAAAGCCCCTTTATTTTTTTGAATTTTGTTGCAAAAAAGTGATTTTTAACGACTTTTATTTACATGTAATACAATTATTTACACTCAACAGAATACACTTCAGAAATAATAGGCCACAATGATATAAAACATCACATCCAGCAAATTTCCTACGCCATACAAAATCAGAGACATACCGTATTTCTTCTAATTACCGCACACCCCCATCTTTAAAGACTTATATCTCGGAGCAGAGTGAATATTTTGCTAAGCTGTTTGATGCATTTTCTTAACTCCCACGAGCTCTACCGATTCCACTTTTGAGATCTTGGTTAAGCACCCGGAAATCTCTAGATCGAATTTGAAAATTTCCGATTTTCGGGTGATTGAAAAATAAGCGCACATGTGCGGCAATTAGAAGAAATACGGTAACTGAGAAATAATTCACGGGACGTTCCAAATTCTTTCTTGTGACGCATTTTGCGTCGAAAAAATTCGAGGACTTAAAAAAAGGGGCGGCTGGAGAAAAAAATGAGACAAAAAATGAAACAAAAAAATACAAACAAAAAATCAAACAAAATCACTTTTTTGCAACTAAAATCCAAAAAAATAAGGGGGCCTTGAACAGCACAAGTACCCTGAGATTTCTGTCGAAATGAATTAGACTGTTTACTTAAGCCATGGCTTAGATTTTATTTAATGTGATTTACTGTGTAAGAAGGGAGATTTGCGAAAGCAAATCTCTAGACCGACAATTTGTCTTGAAGACTGAGACAAAGAGTGTTTGAAATCATATAGTGAGGAAAGGAAAAACTATAGCTAAACTATAGTATAAGTGATTCGCCCAAAATGTTTTATTAACTCATATCAACGTTTTTTAGCTTGAAATGGGCAGAAAACACGAAAAAACTAATGGGAAGGCCATTTAAACGGCCAAGAAAAAATTTTGGACGAAATTTTGGTGAAAAGCGTGATACCCACCCTTATGGTTGAAAAATATAGGGTACCTGAATACCCATAAATGGACTAAAAATAGGTTTGAACATGGTTTTGTTAATTGGGGCCTACCGCATGAAGAAACTCTAGTATGCATACATTTTTTATGCATCCAGGGTCACTTTCGAGTGATTTGTGTCTAAGATATGTGGGTGTGCGCATCTCAACCATAAGCCAACAAACCCCCGAAGGGGGCGCAGCAGAGTTGTTCAAAATTTTTCAGCCTCCGAAAACCGCCTTTGCCTCCGACTCGAAAAAAGTTAGCTTCCGACCTTCGCCTCCTGCCTCCTTGGAGGCTTTCGGCCTCCCTCCGAACCTCCCTCCGGCAAAAAATGATGCCTCCGGCATCTGCCTCCATTCTTTTTTAGCCTCCTTTTAGCCTCCAAAAAGGAGGCTAAAAGGAGGCTAAAATAACCTCCTTTGGCCTCCATTAGCCTCCTTTAGCTCAGTTCAGCCCACTATAGTCATCTTTTGTATAATATCTTTATTCGAGCGAACCATCAACAACCGACAAAAAAAAGAGTGACCAATATCAACGGAGATTAATGAATGCTTGATTGAATGAAAGCAGCACCTTCCTCTTCACCAACTTCGGCCCAGAATTGCACTTGTGTAGATTTGTTGACAGCGTTAGGCGAGAAAAGAGGATTTATCTGAAGTTTAAAAACAATTTTTCGAAAGCGCGCCATTTTGAGTGATAAAGGAGGCTGAAGGGAGGCTAAAAAGAGACTACGGCGGCCTCCGCCTCCTTTGGGATTTTCAGCCTTCCTGCCTTGAAATTAAAAAATCAGCCTCCCTCCCAGCCTCCCTCCGAGGAGGCGGAGGCTGGAGGCTCAGTTTCCACTCCAGGAGGATCCTCCTGGAGGCTGGCATAACTCTGGGGCGCAGGTGCTTGATGGGTTAAAGATGCGCTCACTCACTTACCTTAGACATGATTCCGAGCAAGACTATTGATCAAAAATGCATTTAGTGAGTCTTTTTGCCCAGCTCTAGTGAGCAAAACATGGTAGGATATCTTTGTATGGGTATCCAGGTAGCCTCAAAATATAATCATAAAGGTGGCTATCATGGTTTTCCCGAAAAAAAAATCTCGAAAATCGCCTTCCTTATAGTTTTTTCGTGTTTTCTACCCATTTCAAGCAATAAAACGTTGATATGAGCTGATAAAACACCATTTTGGACGTATCACTCATACTATAGTCCGGCCGAAAGGAATATTGACCCGAGGGCAAGAATACTAGTAACCAGCCGAATAGGCGTCATACTGGCGCCTAATATATTTCTTTTAAATCATTCAATAAACACAAATTTCTTACATACACAAATTATTAAACATACGTGACACACACATTCAACAACATTTTATTCGCCAAAAAACAAAACAACAAATAGATATTCGCCCCCGTAGATTATTCCCACACAAATTACGCCCCGCAGATCATTTCCAAGCAAATTACACCCACGCAGAATTCTTCCACCTAATGCCAGCATGACGGATGCTCCATGCCACAATGCGTGCCAGGCGCTTCGCCTAAAACAAAAAAAAATTGATATAAAATAAACCTCACAGGTATTTCAAGCTAAATAATTTCGATTTTAGTATATTCTAAATAAAGTTTATATACCATTTGAAAGAGGAAGAAAAAAGCTACAAAACCATATGTTTGGATTGATTTTACAATCGAAAAAATATTACTAAAAATGACCTAAAATGACCTAGGACTTTATGTCCACCAAGTATACATCAAATTTGGATTTGCTCCGGTTCTTGCTCTGAGCTCTCAACTTGAAAAAAATTCGCTCCGGCTCTGGTTCCTGCTCGTAGCCAGAGCCGGAGAATCACACATCACGGGATATGACCTAGCTTATTGAATAATCTAGACCAATTGTTCAAAAATTCAGAGTGTTTTTTATAGCATCCTGTTCCGGTTAAATAGAGTCAAACTATGAGCCATGTTGAAAAACTTTTTTCTCTTTCACATCTCTTTTTTGATTTGGTTCAGGCAGACGTCGATTTCCTCTTTTATTTAAAAGGAAGTGTCCATCAAATTTTCCTCTCAGCTGTACTAGCTTTTCCCGCCTAATTTTGATGCCTTTTTAAAATTAATATCGATTTTTCTGTTAATAGTAAGAAAACAGCTAATTTTTATGTTTATTCAACCACTATCTAATTTATTTCCACCATAATTTTCAGCTTTTTTATTATTTTGCATTGAACTTTGTTTCGTAAGTTATACATTATCAGGATTATAAGTAAAAATGACGATTCAGGTCCCAACGGGGTCATTCACTAAATTTTTGGCTAAGAATGAGGACCATGACTGAAATTTTAATATCGAAAAACTAATATCTGGTACACGATCCTGGCCGAAACACAAAATTTTTTTAAAAATGCACAAAGAGGCTGAGGCAATTTTTTGAATGTCCTTGGTTACTTGTAGTGGTTTTCTAAAAAAATCCGACCCTACTTGGATATACCCCCCCCCCAATCAATTTTTTTTAAAGTGTTTCCAAACACCCTATATCGACTCAAAATCGCCTCAGGAGCTCGAAAAAGGCATTATTTTTGAGTTCTAGTCAATAAAAAGTTGAGTTTCGGGCATTTTGAATTTTCGACCATTTGACTGTTTTACCCTGTTTTTCAACATGGGACTTGGCAAAAAGTACCTCTGAATGCGGTTTTGATCAAGAGTCTTGCTCGGAATTATGTCTAATGTGAGTGAGTGCGCGCATCTCTAACCAACCAAGCCCCCTGCGCCCGCTTCAGGGGCGCAGGGGGCTTGGTTGCTTGGGGTTGAGATGCGCACACCCACATACCTTAGACGCAAATCACTCAAAAGTGACTCTGGATGCACGAAAAAGCATGCATACCAGAGTTTCCATATGCGGTAGGCCCCAGTCAACAAAACTATGTTCAATATCTTTTTTTTGTACAAAATTGGCCCCTGTTCGGTTCCTTTCCACCCCAATACAGCCATAAATTCCTTAAAAATGGTCAAAAGGGTACTTTTATGTGGCCTCAAAACTCAACTTTTTATTGACCAGAACTCAAAAATAATTCCTTTTTCGAGCTCCTGAGGCGATTTTGAGTCGATATAGGGTGTTTGGAAACACTTTAAAAAAAATTGATTTGGGGGTATATCCAAGTAGCGCCAAAAATCCTGTCATTATTTTTAATTATAACCCCTAGATTTGACTCAGCCTAGCTTCATGCCTATTTTTAGTGTTTGCGTTTGTATTTTTGCTAACACCGTATTTCCTCTAATAACTCACCTGAGTTATTTTTTGCATCCATAAAAATCGCTAAACTTTGAGGTCGATCTCGAGATTTTTGGATGAAAATCCAAAATCTAAAAAGCGGAATGGGTATAGCTCGTGGGAGTTGAAAAACGCAATAAACCTTTGCAGATATAGGTCCTCAGAGTTAAGGGGGGAGTTATCAGAGCACGGTGAATTATTAGAGAAAATACGGCATTCACGCTGAAAAAATTTAAAATTAAAAAAAGGCTAGACTGGGAATGCCCACTCAGCGAAGATTATTTCTTATAATTTGATGTTTTTTAATGAAAATATCTATACAGTCGACGCTCGATATAACCGCCTAGGGTCCGACAATTTTGTTGACCTAATTTTTAATATTTTTTTCAAAACTGATTCGTCCGTCTTGTCGGAAATATCGCAAGGATTCCGATTTTTTTCTGTCGTTCTTAAAAAAATAATAGTTTTGCCATTTAGACCCGCAACGCTGGATTTTTCGGATTTAAGACGATGCTATATACCGTATTTCCTCTAATAGAGCGGCCGGCCGCTCTATTTTTTGGATGCCCTTTAGGGGGCCGCTCTATTAGGAGGGGCCGCTCTAATAGAGGGAGCCGCTTTATATTTTGAACCAGCCGGCGCCAAAGTGGCGACAAAAATTTCGATTTCTAAGCCAATTTTGTTGGTGTTGGCTAACTTTCCAGTTCCCAAATCAGACAGGTCAACTGTATATTTAAACTTTTTAAGCTAGAAAATGGTGAACACGCCTCAGTGGAACCGTGAAAATCGACTAGAGCTGATCGAAGAGTTGAAGAAGCGTCCTCTTCTATGGGAAGAAGATGAGAGCGGAGGAATGAAACGGCTCGAAGAAATTGAGCAGATCAGAAAGGCCGTCAACAAAATGCAGGGAGATCGACCATTCACACGTAAAATTCTATGAGCACTAAAAAGTTGTCTTAAACGTTTCAAAAGTGTCGCATTTAGATCGGCAGATTGGAGAAAAAATAAGTGACCTTATTTCTGCATACCGCGATCTAGCCGACAAAATGAATCGAGACAGAGCAGCTGGTCTAGTAGTCAAAGAGCCAGAATGGGAGTTCTTCCCCAATCTAAAGTTTCTTGGTGGACTGCATGATCAGTTGGTTTTTGATTTAACAATAATTTTAGGTAGGGTTGTCGAATATTCGAAATTTTCGAATATTCGAGTCTAGTCAATATTCGAGTCGAGTCGATATTCGAAAAAAGTCGAATATTTTCGAATAATATTCAAAATCGAATATTCGTGTCGACAACCCTATTTTCGATGTACGGCTAGTTAGTACTTTTTTCGAAATTTTCGATTTGGTTAATTGAGATCGAGGTCGATGTGAGGGCTAGGAAGATTTGGCAAAAAATGAGATTTGGCAAACCGAATTTGGCAAAAACGGCATATGACTTTTTTTTTTTTGAAAAGTGTCGACCTAAAAATTTTTTTAAAGGACCATACTTGTTGATGACAATGAGGATTTGGCAAATTCGAACGCGCATGATGAATGATCTTGAACTTTATGGCTTGTTCACGTACTTCGTGTTCGAGTTCGTATTCGAGTTCGGATTTTACGCTACGTGAACACCTTTGATCCGAACTCGAACTTGAAGTCAAACTCAAACTCAAACTCGAAGGTGTTCACGTACTATGATTTCGACTTAAAAGATATGATAATTACCTAAGTGATTTTATTCAGTCTGGGAGATTTTTCGCTCTTGGCTCTGCTCTTGGCTCCGAGATTCTCCGCTCCGAGCCAGGAGCAAGAGCAGGAGCAAAAAATTTTAAGTCAGGAGCCGAGAGCAAGAGCAGGAGAGAAAATTTTAAAACTAAGAGCCAAGAGCAAGAGCAAAAATTTTGAAACTAAGAGCCAAGAGCAAGAGCAGGAGCAAAAAATTTAAATTCAGGAGCCAAGAGCAAGAGCGGGAGCGAAAATTTTGAAATGCCCAGCACTGCTACTAAGTTGACTCAGAATAAAATTTTTCGGCTAAAAATGAGTCTTTTGTGAAAAAATATAAAAAATTTTGCGAAAGGGGGGGGGGTGCACTTGAGATACTGCAGCATTTTTGGAAAAGTGATGTACGTAAACTTTTGCCTGGCCGACTTCCAAAATTTTCAGAAATCTCCGCATTGTATGATTTATTATTCTAAATATAATTCATCCAACTATCCGTATATACTTTTTTCTTTTCTGCAAGTTGGTGGGTTTGAGAAGAGGTTCTGTATTTAGAGAATTTACACTCTTTGCTGTACTCGAATTTATATTAGGTAGCAAATACACCGCTAATATTATTTTTTATAAAAATGTTGCAAAGGAGTAAATAAAATTATAGTTACGCTTGAAAATTTCGACCCTACCGACCCTAGTATACCCCCCCCCCAAGTGAAATTTTTTTAAAAGTGTTTCCAAACACCCTATATCAACCTAAAATCACCTCAGAAGTTCAAAAAAGACATTATTTTTGTGTTCTGGTCAATAAAAAATTGAGTTTTGGGCATTTTGAAATTTCGACCATTTGGCTGTTTTACGATGTTTTGGTCACTGGAGCTGGGCAAAAAGAGCCTCTGAATGCATTTTTGATCAAGAGTCTAGCTCGGAATTATGTCTAAGGTAAGTGAGTGCGCGCATCTCTAACCCATCAAGACCCCTGCGCCCTCTTCGGGGATAAAAAAAATGCATAAAAAATGTATGCATACCAGAGTTTCTTTATGCGGTAGGCCCCAGTTAACAAAACCATGTTCAAATTCCATCTTTTTGGGGTCAAGGTATCCTCAACATCTGATTTACTAAATTATAATAAACAGAAATCAACTTAAAATACCAAAATTCAAGATTTAAAAAAAATCGACTTTATAGAAAAAAGTAGGTGAAATCACCTTTTTATCGTGTTCAGCGTGTAGGAAATGCTTAAAAATGGTTAAAATGGTGTTTTGAAAAAGTTAAAAAAAATTCATTTAGGGGGGCGGTTATACTCCGGTAGCGCCAAAATTTCAATTCAAAAATTAGAGAAACACAGTGAATCTTGCCAAACCTCGTTTTTGCTGAACTTTCCTAGCCCATGTGTGTGTGAATACGACAAAGTCGCATATTTTTTAAGCATATTTTCTTTGCAGAGTGGAGGACGAGCTTTGTGCGCTAGCCTTTAGCCAGGCTGCTAACCAGGAATTTATTAACTCGCAAGCCGTTATCGAGGAATCCAGTCCGGAAGTTAACAGCCAGGAGGTTGCCGAGGTTACCTCAGAAGCTATCAACGAGGAAGCTAGTCCAGAAGCTACCATCCAACAAGTAAGCCCACAAAATGTCAACGAAGAAGTCAGCCAAGAAACGGTCAGTGAAGAAGTTATTCCGGAGGCTAATAGCCAAGAACTCAACTTACAAAACCCTAGCCAGGAACTTGGCTCACAGGATGTAAGCGAGCAATTCAGCTCACAGGACTCGAGCCAACCTCAACAGCAATTTCCTAGCACTCTCGCTTTCTTCGAAAATATTGAGCCACCTGTGTCTAAACCGGAGGAGCCTAAAGAAAAAAAGAAGGAAGTGGCAAAAGGTGAAATTTTTTCAAGCAAAAAGATTTTGAACAGGCTACCGTGTTTCCTCTAAAAAGGCCCCCTTTAATAAGGCCCCCCCTCAACTTTGAGGACCTATAAGCCTCAGCCCAGAGTCAATTTTTTGCAAAGCTGTTTATTGCGTTTTCTTAACTCCCACGTTTTCTTAACTCCCACGAGCTCTACGGATTCCGCTTTTTAGATTTTTAATTTTTATCCAAAAATCTCCAGATCGACCTCAAAATTTCACGATTTTCGGGGGGGTTGAAAAATAAGGGGGGCCTTATTAGGGGGCCTTATTAGAGACAATACGGTATTTTTGTGAATGTTGTTATACTTTAGGCAAGAAAAAAGCAGTATTGCCAGAAAATGTGGAGTTTAGTACTGAGGATAATATCTGCCTGGCCAAAGAGTACCAGAAATATCCTAAACTATGGAGGAGCAACCCTAAAGACTACATGAGAACATTTGGCAACTTCCACATCAAGGCGCGCTACAAAGCAATGAGTCTGCTAACTGCTGCTTTCAATAAAATGAGAAACAAGCAATATCACCGTGAGTTATTTAGTGTAAAAAGACAATTAAAACTCAAAATTAGTCCGCTGGTCCGCATTAGTCCGCTGCTAGTTCAAAAAAAAAGGACAAATATCCATTTCTGACACAGGCTCTCAAGCGGGCTGATTTCTCATCATTTGGCTGATCTTGAATCAAAAATAACAAGAGTATTTAAAGCAAATTATTTGAAAAGTCTCTATGATGACTCAATATTATCTAAATATCCAAAAATACCAGATTTTCAAACTCACATATACCAAAAGGTTATTTTATTTTGCCCGCTAATTTCTGAAAAATGCCCGCGAATTTTTTATTTGCATTTTTCTCTACATTTTTCTTTGAATTTTTTAAAACTTTTAATATTATCGTGTAGCCCAAAATCTCAGCTTTCTAGCGAACTAGCAAACTTCATCGTGTGATTTCAGAAATCTAGATATTTAGGGTTTGAGACGAAACAACACCTACCGTGTTATCTCTAATAAGCGGCCCGGGGCGCTTATTTTTCAACATTTCTTCAGAGGGGGCGCTTATTGGAGAGGGGGCGCTTATTTTTCAACATGCCTGCGCCGAATATTTTTATTTCTTGAATACCTGAAGAAAAGGCCCTTCTTTAATTCCCCCATACCCGGATTTTTTAAAAAGTGACCCAAAACCACCCCCAACTTCAATAGCTACATATCTGACTACGTCTGGCGAAATATTTTTGAAGGTGCTGACACAATGTATCACTTATGGCATAAAATTAGTGAAATTTATCCTTTGTAAATTATTTGGATTGTATTAACAAACATTTTTTAAAATTTGGTTATATGGGGGGGAGGGGTTGAACTAAAGAAATATTACTAAACACTTTAGATTTTGAACATGTTTTTATTTTCTGGTGCCTACTGCGTAAAAAATTCTGGTATGCATGTTTTATGCATCCAGAGTCACTTTCGAGTGATTTGTGTCTAAGGTATGTGGGTGTGCGCATCTCGCCACCAGCCCCTGCCCCCGAGGGGGGCGCAGGGGGCTTGGTGGGTTAGAGATGCGCACACCCACATATCTTAGACTTAATTCCGAGCAAGACCATTGATCAAGCATTTAGAGAGTCTTTTTTCTCAGATCCAGCAAGAAAAAAGTGATAAATCATCCAAAAATGTCCCTGAAATACCCCAAGAAGGCCACCTACTGCTGAGGGGTGGGAGGCAAAATTTTTTGACAAAATTCAAATTTTTATTATAAATGCTTCTTGTATCTTGTTGAGCAGAAAAAAATGAGTTTGGGTATGGTTTTGGGTCACTTTTTAAAAAATCCGGGTATGGGTCGGGAACTAAAAAAGTGCCGAAGAAAAAAGGTCATTTAGCTAAAAAAAGACATTTTGACCATTTACGAGATGAAAGGTCAATTTATCCTTGGTACAAATAAAAGAAAAAAAGTCTACTAGACAGAGGCTCGAAAATTCCCATTTCCAGTCAAAATCGCACAACTGCAACACCGTCCTCCCCCAGTATTTTTTTCAAACCCCTAAATCTTATCATTTCTGAAATCATTCAATAAAGTTCGATAGCTCGTTTGAAATCTGAGATCTTGCGCTAACCGATAACGTTGAAAATTTTGAAAAATTGACACAAAAATGCAACTATAAAATTAGCGGGCATTTTTAAGAAATTAGCGAGCAGAATTAAATATTACCCTATACCAAACTCCGAAAAATGTTTCGAAAATCATAAAACACACTGTACAGGGTGATCTAAGAAGTTTCGACCATTGTACCTTTTTTCTAGGCCGTTTTCCGAATTTCTGTAAACGCTGTTCGACTCAGTTTGATCTAACATTTTTTTTGGTATACAATGTGAAAAACACGATTTTCGCTTGGTCCCCTGTGGTTTACGCCTTACCCATTCAGAGGCCATCCACAGAGCAGGATCCAAACCACAGGAAGGACCGAGCAAAAATCGTGTTTTTAACTTTATATGCCAAAAAATTGTTATATCAATCTGCGTTCACAGAAATTCGGAAAACGGCCTAGAAAAAAAGTTATGGCGGTTTAAAAGTGTCAATATTTCTTGTACAGCCCGGTATATTACTAATTTTAGAGCAGCAAATCAAGTTGCAACTCAACAGTCTTCGAATGCAATACCGGAAATGCTTAAAGGAGTTTGAGAGCACTGACACTGTGCCCACTTGGCCTGTTTTCTACCACATGAAATTTTTGGGTGGCTCAAATGGAGGGTAATACACATTTTTACACACAAAGCTGAATAAGTTATTGTGTAACTTTGATTGATTATACTTCTCAAAAGTCACAAAATGTGCCCAAAATGCTCTTTAGCGGTTTCTTAGGGGCTGATTTCTTCTATCACTCTAAACCAAAAATTGAAGACACCCTCGATATAACGACACCTTGGAGAAGATTTGATCTCTATTTCTTTGTTTTTCAGCCTTTCAACTTGTTTTTTCAGATGCCAACTACAGTTGAGGATAAGCGTTGCGCACTTGAATTTAGTCAAAGTAGTTACCAAGAATATTAGCGCCAAAAAGTGTTTCGGCGCCAGAAAAAAAGCATTGTCCGAAACAAATCCAACAAAAAAAGATAAAACAAGTGGTCAAAACGGTAAAAAGGAACATAAAAAAGCATAGTATTGTGGTATCAATATGATACTAATGACACTGTAGTATCAGAAAGATACAAAGTATCGTAGTACCATGGTACCACATGGTACCAAATAGCACCAATTAGTACTAAATAGTACCATATTTTTGATAAATTTTTAGTACTATTTTGGTACCGAATAGTATTAATTTACATGAGGAAGTGTCCCAAATGCAGTTCCTCGCGTATATTTATAGTTGATATGTATATCCAGGTTCGACTGTAACAGAAAAAAAATGCAGAAGGAACTGGCACATAGAAAACTTCAGATTTTTTATTCACCACATTCAGTTTGCTTAAGGTGAGATGGCGAGGCAATTATACACACCGCAAAGAGCAAGCCTTATACTATAGCTGGAGAAGGAAGAGAATAGACATCAACTAAAATCGAGACTGACTGCCAAACTGTAGACTCTTAGCTTTACATAGCAGGAGAACTTGAGCGCAAAGTGAACTTGAGTGCCGAATCATCAGACAACTTAGAATCCTGAAAAATTTTGTCTTTTGAGTCCGGCACAAGCACTGGAATAATATCTTACACTTAATACAAACTGGCTTCTTCAGCTGTAATCCATAATTTAACAGAGTAATCATCTGGACTCTGCATTGAGAAAGCAAAAATGGCCTTGAAAAATAAATCATAAATTATTAAACATGAGCTATGGCTAGTTGCTTACAAAAATCTGATACTGGAGCTAGCTGGCAAAGTCATGACTGCAGCACTAGAATCAATAAATAAAACCCACCACTCTTTTTAATTTTATAAGACACAAAAGAGCTGTACATCACGAGATAACTAAATTTAAATAATATTTTATCACTGAATTGTTTATGTTTGAACGCCCTTGCTCTATAACTTCGTTGCGAGACAAAGGATAGTCTAAAAACAAACTATTACCAAAGGCTTGTGTGGATGGTATGTCTACAGAAGCCATATTCCTCATAAACCCTACTAATTTTTTTCACTTTTGCGGAAGAATAATCAATATAGATTATATACCGTATTATCTCTAATAAGCCCCGGGGCGCTTATTTTTCAACCCTCCGAAAATCGGAAAAATTTTGGGTCGATCTCGAGATTTTTGGGTGCACAACCAAAATCTAAAAAGTGGAATCGGTAGAGCTCGTGGGAGTTAAGAAAATGCAAAAAACAGCATTGCAAAATATTTGCTCTGCCCCGAGATACAGACCCTCAAAGTAGAGGGGGGGGGCGCTTATTAGAAAGGAGGCGCTTATTAGAGATAATACGGTAATTCACATATTTAATTTTTAGTGAAGTTTTATTTAAAAAATATTTAGGCCATTGTCTATTCCGGGATCCAGAAAAACCAGCTGAAGAGCTGTCACAAAGCCAAGAAGATGAAGGTTTGTAATGCTACTACAACACAACTACAAATAAACATTTTAATCAGGAGTAGCCAGCACGCAGACTGAAGGTGGTGCTAAGTGGACTTTCAAAAAGAATCTGCGTCTGATCAGAGAGTACCAGCGCCATCCTCGGTTGTGGTCACCCACTTATATGATATACTCTATTCGTCACAGCTGTGGTGGAGGGGTGATCAAACGGTCGCAGGAGATTGAGCTGATAACTGAGGAAATGAACAAGTTTGAGAAGACTCCGTTCACTTGTGGGTTTGCATCGATAAATGGCCAATCTTAAAGCCAAAATTTGATTTTGATTTTTTTAGACTCCCAAATCTTGCAACAAATCCGCAACCTTCGCATGAAATACCGAGCTCACTTCAAAACTTTTTTGGCTGATGGGAAAGAGCCAGACTGGAAATTGTTCAAGTATCTGAAGTTTTTGGATGACACTGTGGGTGTTCCTGATCCCAAGGAAGTTATTGTGTAAGCAAATTCGTATTCTCTTTTATAAAGAGGCATTTCCTAATTCAAAATCGTGTTCTTGGCATTGTGTTTTTGACCTATTTTTTGAAGACTTCTTCCAACCAAATTACCACCCATATTGTAGAGCGTGAGATGCGCTGGAAAACGTGGGGTAACTTGTGTGACAGTAGACTTTAAAAAATATGTCGAAAACACGGAACTTATTTAGTTATACGTGAATGATGTCCAAACGTCTTCTAAGTAATTTTTTCATGCTAAAAACGATAAAAACGTGGTTTTGTGGACACTTTCTCACATAAAAATTAAATTTTCTGAAAACAACTTTTTTTTGACTGAAATCGGATTTTTTGCCTCGGGGGACCAAGGAAAATCAAGGTTTTTGGTCAAATTTGGCAAATTAAAAATAAATGAATTTTTATGTCAGAAAGTGTGAGAAAACAACGTTTTTATAGTTTTTAGTAGGGTTGGTTGATTACCATGGTAATTAAAATCGAGTGGTAATTACCGGTAATTACCAGGTAATTACCATGGTAATTACCAAAATCTATGGTAAATATAAAAATTTGACACCAAGATTTTATTTGAGAAAAATCATAACAATTCAATCCAAATTATTCAAAAATACATCATATTCAACATCAAAACTAACATTTTCATCATAATTTTCGAATGGTTCGACCATCGGATATTCCTCGACCTCAGATTCTTGTGTTGCGTTTTCGCTTTGCTTGCTTTTGAAGAGATGCCCATATTCTAGCAGAAGGTTGTGCTTAATAAATGTCACCTGCGAGGCTGTGTCCACCTTCATCCTGAAAGCAAATTTGTCTTCCAACCCAAAATCAAGACTAAAAACCTGTTACGCAACTTCGTGTGAATTCAACCCCGAAGGGACCAGTTTCTTTCTGTAGGTGCAGCTGAGATTGGCACAATGTGGAGCATCGAAACGACCTTCGACAGAAGTGTATCCGAGAAGAATCCTTTCCACCAGGTGAGCGCATCCGTATTTTCGACCACATCCCAGGCATAACGACGCTTGTCCACACAGAATACTCCAGTTCCGGCCAACCATGAAGCCCACTCTGCTAGCAACTTAATCATGTATGAACAAAATGAATAAGAAACCAATTTTACCTGTTGTTCTCGACCTGCAAACACTGGATTGGACTGGACGAGCTGGCTTCTTCAGCACACAATTGATTTGCTTTCTCGCTTCAGTGCCGACTCTGTTACAGTTCTAAATCGAACAAACATGCTTGTGCTGAATAGAAAATGAAGAACCTAACCTCAAGATGTTCCTTCATTCGATCTGCTTTGTTGCCGCACTTCCATTGACAAAATAGACATGAGCCGACAACGACTAGTTTTCCTTTTGTATCCTTTTCTTCTGCTTGTTTGAAATAAGTCCAGCACCAAGATTTAGGTTTCATCTTCCTTAAAAATAACCAACATATTAGCTAAAGAACAAGGCAGAAATGTACAGAAACGATAAATAAGGAAAAGCTGTTATTTTTAATTACCAGAATTTCACAATACGTGGTAAATAGAATGGTAATTACCGGTAATTACCCGGTAATTACCATGGTAATTACCACTGGTAATTACCATCTCCCAACCCTAGTTTTTAGCATATAAAAATAACAAGACGGTTAGACATGATTTATGAAAAAAACATGATTCACGCCCCCCAGACTAAATACATGAATATATGCGCCAAAAACACTTTTTTCGAATAAGTGGTGTTGCACGATCTATTAGAGTGAATGCGGTGTAGCAATTCCAAGTTTCCAGAGAAAAGCGACGTCTTATTTTAGAAAGCAAGAGCCCCTTAAAGACATCGACAAACCCACTGCTGTCACCAAAGAGGTTGTGCCTAAGTTTGGTGCCAAACGTCGCTCCTCCTTCTCCAACGCCCAACAGAACAGTGGCAATGAAGAAAACAAGGAGAACCACGGAGGAAGATTGTCCCATGGAGCATTAGCTCAAGGACTTCTCGGCGGAGGAGCGCAAGGGCCCAGAAAACAACCCAAAATCTCTGCCTACATGCTACTTCCTGGCCAGGGGCATCGCACTTCCAAAAGAACTTTTTCGGTCAGCAGCACTGATTCCAACCCAGACGACATCATCTTTACACAGCCTCACGACAATCCTCCGCCCGCTAAGAGAGGCAAATTGGTGTCTTTGGAGGAGACTGAGCCGCTCAGCAAGGACATCTCTGTGCTCAACATCTCCACCGGAACCGACATTTGGATTGATGAGCCTCAGCAGGAGCAGGAGCCCCAAGCCCAGAGACAAGAAAAAAGCAAGGATAATGTTAACTATGGTTTGCGAGCCTCTACTAAAAAAGCTACCTTGACCAGCATGATCAATCTCAGCAAAAAGGCCACTGCCAATGGTCACCACTCCAAGAAGGCCAACGAAAAGTCGGACAAAAATTCTACCAGATGGAGTAGGATCAGAGAATTAGTGGCAGCAACCCCCAACAACACGCCTGAACAGTTGACTCAGGATTTGTACATGGTGGAAAGCTTTTTGTCTACTAATTGCACTGTGGAATCGCCGGATATTGTGTATGAGAGGAGTTCGCGACGAGTCAGCACCAACACAGCCATCAATTCGAGTAGTGTGAGTGAAAATATGGAGGATGCTAATGCTAGATTTGGTATTTGCTTTGAAGGGGCGGTGCAAATCATAATGCGAATATTTTGAACTCTCAGGTTAGATTCCCAGCAGATCTGTCCTTATTAATAAGATTTGTCCTTATTCTGGGACTCCAAATCTTATTTATTTTGAAAATTTTACGTTAAAATCTTATTTTTTGGCACAAAAATGGCAATAAGCACTAGATAAAATAGCATATTTCAACAATAATACCCTAAAATATCCTTATTTTGAGCAAAGGTCCTTATTTTCAAAATTTTGAGATCTCATCTCTGCAGTAGATGACATAACCCATTATTTTACTCTACATTTTATTAAGTTCACTGACGTCTATCTATCGAGCAATCGATTGCAACCATTTCCAGCACTGCTTTGCTGTCAGCAAATGCCCTAATTTTGGGATTTCATGCAAATAACCATCAGAATAAAGAGAAACTAGGGACAGCAGGCGCCTATCGGCGCCTATATAGTATTTTGAAATTCAAATATAAATCCACTTTTCACTTTGAAAGGGCAAAATCTCAATTTTTTTCACAGCAATCTTCAAACCTGATTGCGAAAGGTCCTCCGCCATTAAAATAGCTTTCGAATGAGTATAAACATGCAAATAAAATTATTACACTAAAAAAAGTTTTTCCTTGTGACCAAATGGGCACTCATAAGATTAACCATGAAAACCACCACTTTTCACTTTCAAGGGGCAAAATGTCAATTTTTTTCACAGCAATCTTCAAATCTGATTGCGAAAGGTCCTCCGCCATTAAAAGAGCTTTCGAATGAGTATAAACATGCAAATAAAATTATTACACTAAAAAAAGTTTTTCCTTGTGACCAAACATGTACTCAAATTGACGACAGACGTTCCCCGTCCCAAATACTATATAGAGATTAGCCAGAAGCCATACACCTAGGTTTTCATCGTCTTCTCCTCTACCCATTTTATTGACTTCTCACAGACTGATGTCAACTTTTTTAAATCAGAATTTCGTGAGGAATCAGATAAAAAAATTTCTACAGCAAAATCACTTTTTGAACAACAGGTAACTTGCGAAAGTTTGACCAAGGATGGAAAGAGTACTACTGAGCATAGGCGTAGGCAGGGGGGTGATCTGAGAGGGCTATAGAAGAGTTTTAAGACAGCCCTGGGTAGGATGTCAAGAAATTGGGCATTGTTGATTTTTTATCAAATTTTAATCATGACTCAAGTTTGTTCAAGCTCAAAAGAAAGCCCATAATCTTGGCTACATTTCTAATATGACTATAACGCTGTTTGGTATGGTTTGAAACGGCATAGTTTAATTTTCGAAGTTGGTGTCCTTTTTGATTTTAAGTCTTCAAAAGCTTTCTTCAATCATAAAATTTGCTCTTTTATTCAAGGTATGCTTTTATATTTCATTTTTCACATCTCTATTGTGAGTATTTTCGTTTGACCTTTTCAGTTTTTATAATTTTGGCTTAGACTCAAAGTCTCATGTCCAGTTACAAGGCTCGCAATGAGATTCAAAACACGTCGTGGTGTTTGAATGAGTGGGTGATGCAATCAGTTAGGGTTGTTAAATTCGCGCGAAAGTTGAAATCGCCCGAAGTTTCGCGCGAATGTTCGGGCGAAAGTTGCCAACTTTCGCGAAAGTTGGCGAAAGGTGTAAGTTATCCTGTAATATGACAAAGAACACTTATTTTTTTACTAAAATTAACATACCGTAAATCCTCTAATATAAGACCCCCCCTTTGATTCAAAATCGTGTTCTTGGCATTTTATTTTTGACCCACTTTTTGAAGAATGCTCTATGCAAATTACCACCTATTTTGTAGCTCATTTCACTGGCTACAAAATGGGTGGTAATTTGCATAAGAGCATTCTTCAAAAAGTGGGTCAAAAATACAATGCCAAGAACACGATTTTGAATCAAAGGGGGGGGGGTCTTATATTAGAGGAATTACGGTAATACAAGTATGCACCCATTATAACCAGCCAAACTTTATTCAGACAAAGAAAAATATTATCCTACTCATCAACAAACAAATCATCTTCATCAAACAAATCATCAACACTGAAATTCAATAAGTTAGATTCTTTCACAATTTCTCCTCCAATTCAACCTCCCGCTTATGCTTCTTGAAGAAATCAGCGTGCTCCAGCATCAGGTTGTGCTTTACAAACGTTAGCTTTGAGGCAGTCTCCACATCGAGTCTCTCTTCAATTATTAAAATTCAAGAACCACTAAAAGTAATCTTACCTGTTGCGCACTTTGGTGTGGATTGCCGTTCTTATCGACCACCTTTCACACGAGGCAGCAGTTATTTGAACAGATTGAAGTGCTTTGTAGACCAATGAGAGAGTCGAATCCAAGTAGAAGCCCGTCCAGAAGCTGAGTCCATCCACCGGCGGCGTTGCTTTCAATGCATCCCAGGCGTAATTGCGCTGTCTCTCTGCAAATTTACCTGTGCGAGCCGTTCACTGTGCCAGCTCAATCATAACCTAAAAAGTTATTCATAAAACGAAAGATAGGTTTAAATCATATGAATACCTCATTCTCCTTGGTGACGAACGCCGGATTTTTCAGCACCTTCTTCGACAAAAGCTCCATCGTCGCTTGTATTTAGTTTTCATTCAAATTTATTCCACGATCGCTTGGCTCCAGCAAGTCCATAAGGTGGGTGACGTCAGTCTGGCCGAATTCCATCCTGTCGTTGAGTATCTAAAAGGACAATAATCAATAAAGGCCAGTTAATTTAATTGAAGTTATGGTTTTACGAACCTGTTGAAGTTGTGGCTGCAAATATTCCTCAAATTTTCCAACGGCTTCCTCTGCTTTATCGAAAGACCCCTTGATAGACTTGTACGCGGCACGTGCACTGATTTTCGATCCTTCAATAGAGTTTATTGCCTTGGCAAGTGGAGAGAGAAGAGCATTGACTTTCTTCACCCGATCCCAAAACGTCTCATTTTGAGTTAGCAACTGTTGAAGATCTTTTACTTGAGCGGAGAGAGTTGGCACGTAGGTGATGTTCGAGTTCCAGACTGTGCTTTTGAGAGAGTTTTCGTAATCGGCCACATGAGAGATTAGTGTTGCGAATGATGACCATTTTTCTTCTTCTGGCAATTGAAATAGCTTTGAATGACCCGCCGTGGTCATTTGAATCCCCTTCAGGACAAGTGATGGAGTCTTCTTTCTAAAACTTTGAGTGTTAAAGAAGCATGTGATAAAATAAATCAATTATACCTGAAGAATTTAGCCACCTTGACACACAGTTCGATGCACTTCTTCAGATAGGCTGTCTTGCTCAAGTCCTTTGCTGCCAAATCGATCATGTGTGCTTTGCATCCCTCGAAAAGTATCCACGGATAGTCCACTTCTATATAGGTCCAAGCAAGTCTCATGTTGGCTGCGTGATCCGTCACCATAGCAATAACTTTGTGTTTGCCTTAAACATAAATATAATAACACAATCATAGCCAAATAAAGACCTACCCAACTTCTCAATCTGCTCTGCCAAAATTTTCTTAGTGAAAACTCCAGTGTGCGCATCCAACGTTGCATCAATAGTTGTAAAGAGGAACGGCTGAGGAGCGTGAACAATTACGTTGATGAGGCGATTTCTGCTTACATCCGACCATCCATCAGAAGAGATTGCTAGAAAGTCAGCTTTACTTGTGGCTGCTTCCAGATTGCTTTTGTATCGCTCGAACTCGGCTGGGATGAGAATTTTCGGATACCTGTACTTGCGTGTAGGAAGCTTGTAGGATGGACGCATCTTATTCATCAGCTGCTTGAAGAATGGATTGTCGAGAAAGTTGGCCGCGATGTCACCAGTAGCAAATGCCTGAAAACAATAGCATTAGCAAAGAAAAATATAAACCGGAACTAACCCTTGTTAACAAAATGTCGATCTCTTCTTGCTCCCCTTCTGAGACTCTGTCAAAGTAGTTTGCTATGCCCGGTGTGGACGATTCAGTTCTCTTGGCCATCTTCGTTGGAGGCTCTTCTGTCTTCTGCTTTATTCCTGCTAGCTGCCAGTTTTTATAGTCATTCTGTTTAAGCCACGGATCGATTAGGTGCTATGGCTTTAGTGATAAGAATGGTAGTTTATTATTTATCTGCACGTTGTTGTCTTTATAAGAATAATGTGATTATGTTCGGGCTCAAAGTCTAATTCCCAGTCTCGAAGCTCGCTCTCATGTTCGAACTAAGCAGGTGGTGCCGCAGTTCAATTTTTTTCAATAAAATTTTTTTCTGGTGTCGGATTATGTGAATTTGTATGAACTATTTAAAAAAATTATTATTATTGTAGGCTATTTACCGTGTGTGGGCTCTTTTCAATTCTAAAAATATTTTAAAGCTATAAAAATGGCGCACACTCAAGCTATGCGCATAAGAAATATACTTTCTTCAATTGTCTTGGCGAAGCGCACCAAAATCTGGGACCATGTGATTTGCAAGAAAAAAATTCGAAAAATTTGTCGTTGTGAGGTAGACAATTTGTGAGTTTTCTTTGCTAAGCTTTTATTCAATTGATAACGCGAATTTGTTAGCCCTAGCCCGTACCATGTGGATGTAGAATTTTGGGCTGGTGCGTCATCGGCGCAACGTGTATTTCTACTTAGTGCAGTCCACTCTCGATAATTTGACACTCCTTGGGATCGGCCGTGGAGTGACGGATTAGCGAGATGACGGATTATCGAGAGTTGAATGCAGAGAAAAAACTAGGAGAGTGACGGATTATCGAGTGACAACTCAGGAAGCACATAACTATTACCGAAAATACAGATTTACATGAATAATTCGATAAGAACTCCACTCTCATTCCAGTGTTCGCTTCTTGTTCGGACGTTTAGGAGCACTCATCGGTAAGTTAAAATAAAAAAGATGCATGAAAACATAAAGTGACGGATTAACAAGAGTTGATTTATGTTGATAATATTCACCATTTAAGTGACGGATTATCAAGGTTGACGGATAATCGAAATGACGGATTAGCGAGTGACTTTTTGCCTTATTTAAGGCAAAACTAACCAAATCGTCACGAAGGTGAGGGATAATCGAGAGTGACGGATTATCGAGAGTTGACTGTACAGTCAACTCTCGATACAACGATACCTCTATACAACGATTCCCTCGATATAACGATACTCCTGTACAGATTTGGTCGGTTCTGATAAAGAATGGTAAAGACTAGACCCTCGATACAGCGATACCTCGATATAACGATACCATCGATATAACGATACTTTTTTGCCGGTCCCGACTAATAAAAGCAATCTCGATACCTTCGATTTAAGATCATTTTTAAGAAAAAAAAATTAAAGAATTTTTAAATTTCAAACGCCTTTTTTTTTCTTACAGAGTACATTTTGGATGACTACTTGTATCAATTGGATGACTACTTATATCAAGAGCGCAAAAAGAAAGAACAGCAGCGTAAAATTACCAATTTCTTCTCTTCTAACCGTTCATAAAAGTGCTTTTGTTGAACATTGTTGTGCTGATACAGCCAAGCCTCGATATAACGATACCTTGTCAGATTTTCGGTCTTAATAGCCTCGATATAACGATACTTCGATACAACGATACCCTCGATATAACGATACCCAGGGCCGGTCCCTTGGGGTATCGTTGTATCGAGGGTTGACTGTATATGAAACGTGTGACTTGTAGAAAAAAGTTGGGAAATTTCAATGAAACCAGTCAAAGAAAAACCCCCGAAACGATCAATTTTTGGAAATTCAGCCTGTTTTAGCCTGGATACAAGCTCCAAATAATGTGAAATCATGCTCTGATAATTCTGGTGGATAGCCAAGAGAGTGAGGATCATTTTGACAACAATCTTGTAAATTAAGGGAGATAAAATAGGGTGTGCACCCAGGGGGATTTGAAGCTGGCAGTTCAAGATATTCGCATTATGATTTGCACCCATCCCCCTTTAATTTGTTTAGGAGTTTGGTTTTTTTTCAATTATTTTTAGTGGAATTTCTGGCAGATGCGATGAAGCGAATAGAGGCTGTAAGACCAGACCGTGTTGCTAGCGTCAGAAAAGTGATTAAGGATGCGTTGTTTGATGCTGAATTTGAAGAAGAAAAGTAGCTGACAAAAGATGGCAAAAGAAAATTTCAAAAAATTATTGTTTGTGCAATGAAAAAATTAGATAAAACTAGCTCAAGAGACTAATATTTAGAGAATCATTACTGAAAAAAGCAATTTTTGAGGTTACTTGATTGACGTATTATTTTTTTATCTAAAATTTTCTATGAATTTACTAATAAAATATATGTTTAATAAGTTTGGATTTTTTTCACATTACCGTATTCTCTCTAATAGAAAGCCATGGCCTTCTATTTTTCAACCCCCCCTTGGGGTGGCCTTCTATTAGAAAGTGGCCTTCTAATAGAGAGTGGCCTTCTAATAGAGAGTGGCCTTCTATTTTTTAACCTATCGGTTGAAAAATCCCGTTTTATTAGACCGTAGATAAAACTAAAAAAAAAGAAAACTTGGAACAAAAAAGTATTTATTTCCCTTTACACCATATCATATAAATTTTTTATTTACAACCACGATTTAACAAACAATCAACCCAATTACGAATCTGCATGCGCCCAATGTTGAACTTCTTGGCAGCCGAATTCTCGCTGTACTTCTTGGCGTAGTCGACGGCTTCCAGCTTCTTCTCGATGGAGTAGGCCTTGCGCTTGCGGAATGACTTGGACTCTTGGCTTTCCATATTCGATTCGCCATCGGACTCGCTTAGCTCGATTTCGCTCATTTTTCTTGGAGCACACGACCGAATAGCAGAGATCTTGAAACATGAATGAGTAAAAACCATAAAATATTTGTTTATATAGTGCACTTTGAATTCAAAATAACTAGTGAAATTTGAAATTCAAATTTGTGGCTAAATGTTTCAAAGCACTTTTTTCGCCTAAAAATGCTCGTCTATTAGAAACTGCTCTTTGAAAAACGGTGTAGCTAAAACGCCTAGGGGTGGCCTTCTGTTAGAAAGTGGCCTTCTAATAGAGAGTGGCCTTCTATTTTTCAACCCCCCTTGGGGGGAGACCTTCTATTAGAGAGTGGCCTTCTATTAGAGAGAATACGGTAAATAGCTTTACCAGGCCTATTTTAAAAAATTTTTCCGAAATAAACAAGGGTCATAAGGACATCTACCAAAACAGCTAAAGGTGTGTGACATTAGGGGAAGGGGAAAATTTGACACAAAAACGCCAACTTCCCGAATTTTCCAGCAATGAAAAATTTTCTTGTGCGAAGTAGCTCTATGCAAATGTTCCTAGCAAAAAATGTCCCCTGCACATTTGAAAAAAAATATGATTTTGCCTTGGTCCCCCGACGCAAAAAGTCAAATTTTGGTTAAACTTTTTCCTTAAAAGAGCTTTTTTGCTCATTTTTTGTCTTTTTTGTTGTTCGCAAGGCCTGAAACATGCTGATACAGTAAAATCAGTGAAAACGACAGAGTTATGACTCTGTACAAATAGTGTATTTTAGCCAAAAATTCTGAACCAAAGAGATGGCCAAGGCAAAAATTGAAATTTTTTTTAAAATGTGCATGAGACCATTTTTTTGCTAGAAACATTTCCATAGAGCAACTTTGCAAGAGAAATTTTTTCATTTTTGGAAAATTCGGGAAGTTGGCCTTTTTGTGTCAAATCTATCCATCCCCTCTCCTTCCCACACCCCATAATGTCACACCTCTTTTGAAAACTCCGCACAAGAATTTTTTTTGGCATTTCTATACAGTCAAACCTGGGTTATCCGACACCCCAGTTAACCGACACCCTCTTTTATCCGACACCATGAGCCCGATTTGGTTGGCCTGGTAAACCTACACCCCAGTCATCCGACACCTCGTTTAACCGACACCTCGTTTATCCGACACCATAAGGGCGGTCCCTTTGTGTGTCGGATGACCCAGGTTTGACTGTATACAATTATAACAACTTAATTTAAAAAAAAACAGAAATTTTTATACTATATTTCTTCATTCTGAATAATCTCTCTAACAAGAAAACTTCACCAGCTTGTTTTTAACTCGCTTGTTTTTTACTCCTGCAGAAGAGTTTGGTCTTATTGGATAGCCAATACGTGAATTTTAATCAAAATTTTCAAGATTTCAGACAAATAGCCAGAAAATTTGGAGAAAAAGCTAGTAAAACATCAGAATCCTTAGAATTAGGGGGACCAAGTGCATTTTTGAAATTTCATGTATGAGTAAAGTTTTTAATTATTTCACTAGCCTTTTTAGGCAACCGGACATTTTGTAAAATTTGTGCAATTTGTCCGCGGACAAATGTCCGGTAATGTCCGTTTTACAAAATGTCCGGTTGCCGCCTTTTTACTCAAACTCTATTGGCTATGAGCCCAAGACTTCAAAGAATTTGATGAAAAGTATACCGTATTTCCTCTAATGAAACGGCAGTCTCTAATAAACCGGCACCCCTCACTTTGAGGGTCTGTATCTTAAGGCGCGGTAAATACTTTGCAAAACTGTTTTTTGCGTTTTCTTAACTCCCACGAGCTCTACCGATTCCGCTTTTTCGATTTTGGACTTTCACGCAAAAAAACTCGAGATCGACCACAAATTTTCCCGATTTTGGAGGGGTGAAAAATAAACCGGCATGCCGTTTGATTAGAGGAAATACGGTATCAAGACTTAACTCTCCCGAGTGAGTAAAAAAGAAGGTCACGAGTTTTTGTCGTCCTCTATTCATTATGTGCAACTTGTGGACGCCGGAACATTCAATGTCGAAATCGATTGGAAAAGAGCTTTGACAGTTTCCACTTGAAGATAGTTTCTCGTATCTGTTTATTGCACAAAAAGAAGATTCGCTCGACGAACGCGTTGCCCAATTCATAAGCAAAGAAAGCCAGCGAAGCGGTTCGTTATCTATAGAAAATAGGAAATCTACAAACCTATAGCATACCTTGAACAGATTTTGAGGCTTCATTTCTGAAGGATTCATATCAAAGACTTCATCCGGAATTTGGCTTTTTGAAAAAATAAACTAACAAATCAAAATTAAAAAAATCGCAAAAAATTTAAATAGCTTATTAGTGTCTTTTACAGTAATTTGTATGAAAGATCTTCTGTAGCTTTTTTTAAATTCAATCTAGAAGTGGACTATATTTGAGAGGATCTGTGACTTTGGGTGTAAAACTGAAAACAGAAATCGGTAGAGCTCGTGAGAGTTCAAAACCCCCAATAAAGTGAACTGCAAAATTTTCACTGTGGCCCGAGATACAGACTAGGTATGATCGCGATTGCGATTAATCGCAATCGCACAATCGCAATTTATTTTTGAAAATAATCTCAATCGCAATTATTTGTTGCGATTATTTGCGATTAATCGTACCTTGCATGTTTTGCAACAAACTCAAACGTTTTTCTCCTATTTTTGTCTCAAGTTTTGCTTCTTGTTTCATTTTCAAAGGAAATAAAGTTCTTAAGTAAATGCTTTGTATCGGTTAAACTATTTCTTTTTAGCGCTAAGATGAGCCTTCTCTGGGAAATTCAGCTGAGTGGTGATGCAGGTCCAATGTTCACAAAAATCTCTTCGATTGAAGCTCAGTGCAACGCTTGCTCTCCTTCGAAGTTGATCAAAATGGTGAGCCGAAATACAACAAGTCTGAAGCAGCAGCTTCCCGTTCATCCCGACTATGCTAAAGCGTTTCAAGAGCTCGAGAAAAAGAGAACCGCCGGAACAGAGCAAATGCAGAAGTCTATATCCAAGTTCATCGTCAAGCCATCAGGTTACTTTTGATAATTCCTATCTTCATTTGTTTTTATTGTCTAACATGTTTTGCAGGGTCTCTTTCTACGCTGGATAAAAAGATCGGCCATTTTGCTTGTTTGCAAATAAAGTTAGCTTTTGAATCGATTATTTGCATAGAATTTTAATCTGGATGACAATCGCACAATCGCGCGATTAATCGCCCTTGATTTTTGAAAATAATCGTAATCGCAATCGCACTAACTGTGAGCAAAAATAATCGCGATCGCACAATCGCAAAAAGCCAAACGATCATCCCTAATACAGACCCTCGAGGGAAATATTCTTAGAATAAGCTGTATTAGAGATTGCGGCCTTATTGGAGAGAATATGTTTAAAAAAGGAAAAAAAATTACTGCGGGAAGATACGTTGGCTCTCATGCCATTTCAAAAAAAAAAAGTGGCATTCATTTACTCTTAAAGCTGTTTTCCCTATCAACGATGTGATAGATAGATACACACAAAACGGTGTTTCAAAAAAACAATTTGTTCCTGTAAATCAACATATTTTAAAGCATTTTTAGAGCATCTTGATTTGCTGCAACCGTTTTAGCTTTTTTCACCCAATGACACTTCTACGATCAACTCCAAATCTCTTGCTGGCGGCGTTGCTTGAAAAGTCCTTTGCGTGCTTGATAACTTTCATCTTGAACTCCGTTGTATAGGATTTGAGTTTGCGTGGCCTTTTCACTTCTTCCTGATCACTTTCAGCGTCGCTTCCATTCTAGTTAGAAATAAGATCCATAACTCTGCAATAAGCAAAATTAACAATAACAGCGGGGATTTAATTTAACAGCAAACTACTGAATACATCGACTAGCCGATACATAACAAAACATATTATCCGGCGAGACAAAACGCTCGAAATTCAAAATTTTGAATGCTCTGGACAAAATGACCTTATGGTGTGGAGTTCTCAGAGCATGTGGAGTTATTTTTCAATGTCTCTCTAGCATGTGGAGCTATTAGAAGAAATACGGTAATATGGTTGGATTTGACTAAATCATAAGGAGTTATACCCCCGATTTAACGGCCCCTCGGTTCAACAGCTTCCATACGGCCGGTCCCGACTGTGAAAATATGCCCTCGATTTATCGGCCCCCTCGATTAGAAGTTAATATGTTCATTATCATTTTGTTGGTTTTTGTGACTTTAGACAAGGCTCCCTAGTTAAACTGTTAAAAATCAGCACTTTGAGTCACAATCAGCCAAAATAGCTTAAAACTGCTGTTCTAGGGTTTATTGCAATTTAAACATAAATAAGTTAGCACTTTTTTCAAAATCAGCCAAATTCCGAGAAATCAGTCCACTTAGGAGCTATGGTTTTAAATGTTGAGTTGAGTGTTAGTGGAGCCATACAGTTCGAATATATGAAAATTGATCAGTACTAAAATTCATCTTCGGTTAGATTGTGATTCATACCCCCCCCCAGTCAGATTCGATAAAAAAAAAACCAACATGGGCATTAATGGAAATTTTGACTGGAGTGTGATGACTATATCTATGATAAACGCGAAAATTGGCAAAGGCGTTCAGGAACTGTGAATCTTGAGGGGGTCTTCAAGGGGTCTGTTAGATCGAGGGTTTACTGTATTAAATGTCGGGCCCTATCCCTCAATGGGTGGATTTTTTCGCCTTGGTCCCCCTGTTTTTTTTGTGATTTTTTAGGCTAATGCTTCGGCAAGGGTAGGCCAGCGTGTGTTAGGACTGACTCAAACATCTTTCAGACTCACACTTGAGTACGTCCTAACATACGCTGGCCTACCCTTGCCTAAGCCTAAAGCCTAAAAAATAAGAAAAAACAACAACAAGGGGACCAAGGCAAACCACCCCACCCCCCTCCGTTGAGGGGATAGGGCCAAATGTTGAATAAAAGTTACTTCTGTCTCGCCCGATATAGTGACACCTTGAGCCGGGCTCCAGGGCTGCCATTATATCAAATGTTCGACTGTAGTGTCTGATGGAAGTACAGGGACTGACAGAATAACAGAGATTAAATTCAGGAAAATTATTCTATTTTTTTTGTCATTCTCTTAATGCTGCTGTTGTCTAAAGTTACATTACATAGTTACATTAACTTTTAGTGTCGAAAAATTGCTAATATCTATTTTTTTCATTTTTTATTTAGTAAGCACTCTGTCTAGTTTTGAAAGTAAAAAAATTCAACACATTGATTGTGTTGATTATAATAGCCAAAAAAATTTAAATAACTTATTTATGTAAAAAAAATAAACCAAACAAAATCAGTAATAATATGGCTCTACCCCGTTGGGACAATAATTGTTTGATAATTAACGTGTTTGATCAAAGTCAGGTTTGCCCAATAATTAAATTGGTCAATAATTGGTTTTTGCAAAAATCAATTTGGTTTTAAACGACTTTGAGACAATAATGCTTTATTAGAAAAAAGGTTTAGCTTTAATTTGTTTCATAAATATTTGAACAAATCACATCTGAAAAATATACTCCGTAACAACCATAGTTGTCTTACTGAATTCTGCTAGAGTCGACTTTCTAAAAGTGGTCTAAAACAAAATAAATTTACTAAAAGAAAAGCTGCCCATATAATATAAGCTGTCCAACATAGATATTAGGTTGATCCAAAAGTTCTTGGGCACCTTGAAAAAATTTATTTTCGATTTTTTATTAACGTGTTAATATTTTAGCATGATGTTTATCATTCCAATGTTTGCAGATCTAATTCAGAGGAGATATCACTCGAAGTCACATCAACAAAACAGCTCTCCAAAATCTTTATTCAACAAAATAATCTCCCTCAACATCAACAACATTTTGCCATCTTTCAGGCAATCTCCCAATACCTTTAACAAAGAATCTAATCGGTTTCGAATCAAAATAAACTTGCAGATCTGTTAAAATTGCTTCTTCTGTTGCGAAAAAAAAAAAAGGACAGATGAGATGAAACGACGAAAAAGAAGCGAATAAAAAATCGAAAATAAATTTTTTCAAGGTGCCCAAGAACTTTTGGATCAACCTAATACAACTGCATGAACAAGTCAATAAAAACTGCAATTCAGGTACTTAACCCGTTATTTATCAAGCATATAAATAAATTACAAACTATTATTGTCTCAAAGTCGATTAAAACCAAATTGATTTTTGCAAAAACCAATTATTGACCAATTTAATTATTGGGCAAACCTGACTTTGATCAAACACGTTAATTATCAAACAATTATTGTCCCAAGGGGGTAGAGCCAATAATATTGTATTTGTTACATTTAATTTTTTTATATTTATTTGGCCTGTTAGATTTGAGTAGGAATAGTCAAAAGTTTTTCAGCTTCTCGTTTCTTTTTCCTATTCTTGACACAAAATGTACATGCAAACAGGCAGGCTATAAGGAAAAGGCCACCCAGAATAGGAAAGAGAGTGCTGGAATCAATTGATATTGGGGATTAACTTAAACGGAAAAATGAAATTGGCTGACCTGAATACCCAAGACAACATGAAATTCACCCCAAAGACATGGGTTTTTCCGAAGTACCTAAGCTATTCCCAGTGATTTGACTATAAAACATCCATGCTCACCAACGTCTTTGCCTTGGTCCCCCAAGGCAAAGAGTCAAATTTCGGTCAAATATTTTTTTTGTGAGAGCGGTTTTCGAAAAAGTGAGATCGGTTTTGAAAGCGGTTTTCGGTTTATTTGCCGAAAAACCCGGTCTTCGGTTAACCGACCGAATTTTAGCATATGAAATTTACTTAGGAGTCATTTAAACATGATTTATAAAATATTACAAAATGAGCAAGTGAACAAGTACCTAAAGGTACGTTCACAAAAATTGTCGACTTAAGCGTGTTTTTAACGCGGGAAGGGCTGTAAACTTTTTTCCTTCACTGAAAAAAATTCTGTTACGACCATCTTGTAGCTAAGATTGAGGGCTTCAACAAGAGCTATCAACAAAACACAACTTATTGAAAATTTTTGGTTAAAAATGCTTAGGTAGCACTCAGTCAGTCGGGTGTCGACCCGAGTGCGGACCTAAGCATTGGTGCTAACAGAAAAAAAATTCTATGGAGTAAAAAAGTTTACAGCCATTCCCACGTTAAAAATACGCTTAGGTCGACACTTTTATGTGAACGTACCATAAATGTCTTAATTTTCGAAATTTCGATTTGGGAGCTTTGCAGATGTTAATAAAACGAAAATTTTTTAAATATAGATAGAGTTGTTACACAGTCAACTCGATTTTTTAAAAAAAATTTGCCCTTATTTCTTGTTTTTATGCTATTTTTTCTCTAAAATTTTGAGCAGATCACCCCACGTTTGAAAGCCTAGAATGTTGGCTACCTAATGGTACAAAAATTTCTTGGTTTAGTTCACAAAAATATATATGTATATTATTACAGACGCCTTCGAATTATTTCGAACTATTTCGAATTAAAAGTTCGAAAATAATTCGAAAGTGTTTGTAATAAAATATATACATTTTTGTGAACAGAACCAAGAAATTTTTATACCATTGGGTAGCCAACATTCTAGGCTTTCCAACGTGGGGTGACCTGCTCAAAATTTTAGAGAAAAAATAGCATAAAAACAAGAAATAAGGGCAAATTTTTTTGAAAAAGCGAGTTAACTGTGTAACAACCCTAAATATAGATGAAAGTTTATGACCTCTCCTGCATGAAAAAAAAATGCTTGGATCGGCACTTGGGTTGGCATTGACGGTCAACGGAGTAGCGAGCTTTGACTGTATTTTACAGCTGCTACTTAAATTTTTTTGTTTGAAAAACACCTACTTTTTGTTCCTTTGTTTGACCTCAGTTCCACTAGATCAATAAAAATGAAAAAGACCATAGAAAAAATAACATTTAAGCAAGTCATTGATACAAAATAGATGACAAATTCGGTCAATAGCACTATTAAATCAAATTTCACAACACTTTTTATGAGTTTTCATTAATAATATTCACAAGCAGGTGGGAAATATTAGTTGTTGTTGACTAGAATGACTTGACAGTGTAAGTTTGAAAGGAAAGTGAGTTTTGAAAAAATTAAACTTGTTACACCACTTTAGTTTGCAACTAGAGATAACTTGGAAATCCAACTCTCAAAACAACGTGCCTCTGCTTTAAAAATCAATAAATCTGACTTGTTTTCTTGTCGCACTTTTGATGATCTTTAAGTTTTTCCTTTTTGCTGCAGACGAGATTATCAAAAAAATATAAAAAATTGTCTTATGACACTTACTTAAAAAATGGAAGTGCACAATATTTCGGCTAAACTGCACAATTGTGAACAGCTCGAAAAAGGGGTTTTGACCACTTTTTCGTGCTTGAAAAAATTACTTAGGAGACCCCTAAAACTCCTAGAAAACGTGGTTCCAGGTGGGGGACGGGAATTTTTGGGGAAAAAAAATTTGACCATTTTTGGCCAAACCCATGATACCCTCCTGTAGTCGGAAAAAGTGCAAATTTTTGGCGAACACTCTTGTTCTAATAAATCTGATTCTTTCTTCACTCATATTAGGAAAGAAGAGAAATGAATAAAAAGGGTATCTTGACCCCCAAAAAATAGGGTTTGAACATAGTTTTGAATACTGGGGCCTACCGCATAAATAAACTCTGGTATGCATGCTTTTTCATGCATCCAGAGTCACTTTCCAGTGATTTGTGTCTAAGGTATGTGGGTGTGCGCATCTCAACCCAAGCCCCTCCATGCATCCAGAGTCACTTTCGAGTGATTTGTGTCTAAGGTATGTGGGTGTGCGCATCTCAACTCCCAGCCCCTCCATGCATCCAGAGTCACTTTTGAGTGATTTGTGTCTAAGGTATGTGGGTGTGCGCATCTCAACTCCAAGCACCTCCATGCACCCAGAGTCACTTTTGAGTGATTTGTGTCTAAGGTATGTGGGTGTGCGCATCTCAACTCCAAGCCCCTATATGCATCCAGAGTCACTTTTGAGTGATTTGTGTCTAAGGTATGTGGGTGTGCGCATCTCAACTCCAAGCCCCCTCCATGCATCCAGAGTCACTTTTGAGTGATTTGTGTCTAAGGTATGTGGGTGTGCGCATCTCAACCCAAGCCCTCCATGCATCCAGAGTCACTTTCGAGTGATTTGTGTCTAAGGTATGTGGGTGTGCGCATCTCAACCCCAACCAACCAAGCCCCCTGCGCCCCCCAAGCGGGCGCAGGGGGCTTGGTTCACTTACCTTAAACATAATTCCGAGCAAGACTCTCGATCAAAAATGCATCTAGAGGCTCTTTTTTCCAAGCCCTGTGTTGAAAAACATGGTATAACAGGCAAAACAGCAAAATAGGATATCATGGTTTTGGACAAAAATGGTCAGTTTTTTTTCCCAAAAATTGCCGTCCCCCACCTGGAAACACGTTTTCTAGGGGTTTTAAGGGTCTAGAAGCACGAAAAAGTGGTCAAAACCCCTTTTTCGAGCTGTTCACAATTGTGCATACCAGCCAATATTTCAAAGTGTGCTGTATCTTCAGTTTATTAAGCCAGCTAAGGCCCTTAGCCTAAGGGTCAATTGCCCCCCTTTGTATTCGTTTTTTTTTAATTTCCGCCTTTATTGGCATTTAGCGCTAAACATGAAGGGGCTTAAGGCACAGGACAGTCCATAGCAGCACTAAATTTAAAAAAAAATTCTGGATCAGCCAATCACGTGACTCTCTCGTCTTTTGCGATCCAACCCGTCCCGGGCTGACCTTAGAGGAAAACCAAAGAAATGTCAATCAATGGCCCTACAAGATATCTCAATACATAATTAGAAAAAATTTTTTAGTAGTGTATTAGATGAAAATGGCGGATGATTAAGTAAAAGAGGCTTGAAATTTTGAATTGTGGGTTTAAAGTTGAGTCTCAAACTGCAACAAAGGCATAAAAATAGAGATCCAAAAAATGTGCTAATTTTTTAAAATATTTAATCTAAAGATATTCTCTGATAAACGGGCAATCTGGTACTTATTCGGTTCCCCCCATATCGTATTCAACCATATTCAAAAACAGGTTTTAACCATTTCTAAGCAATTCTTATACGCTAAAACCGATAAAAACGTTGTTTCCGACTACTTTCCATCAAAAATTTTGACTTTTTTAGATTTTCTACCTGCTTGCCTAAAGGTATGTTTGGCCGCTTCGCGGCCAAAGACCCAACTTGCTCCTCATTGCAAGGGAGGGGGGAAGGGCATATATCCATGAAGGTGTATATACACCCTTCCTCCGTCCCTTGCAATGAGGAGCAAGTTGGGTCTTTGACCGCGTTTGGCGATAGTTTGTCTTCAAGAAAAATGCTCATAACTGGTGGAAGAAAAGTCCTTGGCGGGTTTTGAGGCTAACTATTTTTAATGAAAATTTTATCTAAAAAATTATCCAAATATATAGGGTTGTAGCGCGAACGCTCCTCTTTCAGATGACATATAACTTTATAAATCTATTCAAAAAAATGACCACCATTAGCAGAAATACATTTACACAACCGTTTAGGGAAACTATCAATCACATTTTGGATATAACTCTGGGGAATTGCATTCCATTCTCTGACCAATGATGCTTTCGAGTTTGCGATTGAGAAGTGTGGAGCAGTGCAAGCTTTTGACTGGAGGTAGGGCCAAGCAAAGTAGTCCATGACATTCCAAATTGGAACCCCATTCCTTTGATTGGAATTTCCAATCAGGGGAATGGGGTGCCCATTCACCAGTTGGGTTCCTCCAATGTGGGTCCACTTTGATGAAGTCTGGGAAGTTGTTGGCCGTGCACAGGCCTGTTGTCGAGGCCATTTTCCGACAGACGCAATATCAAGCGGACGCCATATGGGAAGTCAATTATAAGGAAAATCCTCAATGACCAAGCAAACTGAAAAAAGCGGGCGCATTATAGAGGGCGCAGTATATCGAGCGATTCTATATCGAGTGTAGACCGTGAAAAATTTTACTTGTCCAAAATATACAGAATGATATTTTTATTGTGCAAATAAGTAGGGCGTACAAAGTAACATCAATCAAACATTTCACGGCCGGTTTTTTTTGCTAAGTAATGATTCTGTCCTATCAAACTTAAAGGACCATGGAACTTGATAAGCACACCAATCTGCGAAATTTGAATTCGCGCGGGACCATCCCAATTTGGTCAATAATGTATTCGAATTTTGTTTGCATTTAAAATTTGTTCAAAATTTTGAACCATCCACTAGTCGAGCCCAACGTTGCTTGACATTGCCAGATCGGAGCAGTTAGGCTACCACTAGTCGAACCCAACGTTGCTTGACATTGCCAGATCGGAGCAGTTAGGCTACCACTAGTCGAACCCAACGTTGCTTGACATTGCCAGATCGGAGCAGTTAGGCTACCACTAGTCGAACCCAACGTTGCTTGACATTGCCAGATCGGAGCAGTTAGGCTACTTCCATTGCTCTAAGTTATCTACAGCGAGATGCTGTTCTATATTGACCAATAACTAAGATTCAAAATTTAAATGCACACAAAAAATAATTCAAAAAATTATATAACCAAATTATGGTGGTCCCGCGCGAATTCATATTTCACAAATTGCTGTGCTTATCAAGTTTCATGGTCCTTTAAAAAAGGCGACCATCCTGTCCATTCATGTAGTGATGCATCAACTAAATTTTTTATCAAATTGATGTCCTAATTCTTACTCTGAGTATTTTGCTTACTCGAATGGTCACTGGAGTTGGAAAAGCCGTCGGGGAAAAAGTGTAGAAGATAATTCCATTAAGCTGCACACCTTTATCCACTCCACCTGGTAAGCTTTGCGCCCAGATGACAATGGGTTTGTAAGCTTTTCGTTGTCTAAACTGGCCCCACACCAAAAGCTGTTTCACATCCTCCACCGTCAGATGAAAACTACGAAGGGTCAAGATTTCCAATTTCTGCAAATTGGTCAAAATTCAAATTTTCCATCGCTAAAACAGTTTTAGGTACTATCATAGTTACTACCTTTCACCTTGGATTTTTCGAAAAGTAAAATAGCTCCCCGAACACTTTTTTTTTCGCTCAACACGATAAAAGAAACATCTTAAACACTTTCTGATTAAAACAATAAAAACTCTGCCAAAAATTTTGCCTTTATGCATTTCTAACTCATTAAGACCCGTGCACCCTCAAAGGGACTTGGGGGTTTGAGGTTGAGATGTGTGCACCCACATACCTGAGACACAAATCACTCGAAAGTGACTCTGGATGCATGAAAAAATATGCAAACTTGTAGGCTTAGAAATGTTTCTGTTATCGTGTTGAGCAGAAAAATGAGTTCGGGGAGTGATTTTGAGTTACTTTTCGAGAAAATCGGGTATGGGGAACTATAAAAGTACCCGATTTTTTAGACCTTTTCACCTTAGCGGAGCTTACCGGTAACTTTTCGTGATTTTAATTTGGCACTATTCCACTATTGCAATTTTTTGGCTTGGTCCCTTGCTAATTTATTAGATTCTAGCGGAGCCATATGCGCAAAATAGGTAAACGCCTGAGGTGGGCTAAAACATATTTTTTTCCATTTTTTCATTATAAAAGCCGCAGGTGAAACCAAGGAAAAAAACTGCTAGTAGTGAAACAGGGCCATTAAATTTTGGACGTAAGTGAAATCAAAGTCCAAAATGCGTAAATATTTATCAATGGCTTACCGTATTTATTTATTCTAATAAACCAACACCTCAAAAAAAATTTCAAAATTTTCAATCCTATCAAAACATATTTCATTACTCGTCCATTCAGCACTTAATTTATGACTGATTCTGTCGCTGTGTTTTTAAAATGGTTGCTAATTTATTTATTTCAGTAAATCGATTGATCAAATTCAAGAACACTGAGTAAGCGACCGATCTGACAGTGAAAACGAGCAACCAACTGTGTCCAAAAACCGCAAGGCTTACTCAACCGAATGAAAGCTCGAAGTCATCAAACACATGAAGCAAGTCTCAAAGAAAGCCACCAGCAAAAAGTTCAACATCGGTCGATCGACTCTTACCGATTCTGCAAAGCAGGAAAATTAACTGAAGAAGCTCAAGTGAGATATTTTATCGAGTTGCAGACGAGTGTATAAATTAATATTTTTAAGGCGTCATCGCCAGCCAGAAAGCAAAGGAAGAAATTAGAAGGCAGTCAGCCACTGAACATCGAGGATCTCGACACGCAGTTGGCAGCATGAGTCAGGGAACGCCTGTCAAAGAAGCTCTGAATCAGTCGAAGGGTCATCCAGATAAACGCAAGCGTAGGATGTCTGCCAATCGTGGGATGCTTTGCCAAAGGAGATGATCGCAGAGACATTTAAAAGTTGGTCTTTAATTATAGGAATCAAACCATATCCTTGTTCAGATTTTGAAATAACAAATGCGCACTATGGCAGCGAGGACAACCGGACTAGCAGTGTTTGACCCAGAGTAGTCGCTCAGCTACTACTCCAGCACATGAGAAGTGGCTCAGCCACTACTTAGCTTCAGAGTAGTGGCTTAGCCACTACTTAGCTTCAGAGTAGTGGCTCAGCCACTACTCCAGCACATGAGAGGTGGCTCAGCCACTACTTAGCTTCAGAGTAGTAGCTCAGCCACTACTCTAGTACTGTTTGACTGAGTAGTAGAACACTTAAGAAAAAGTTTTCGCAAACTAAAAAATTCGCAATTGTCCGTGTATTTAATCGCTTTATTTTAGATTGTTTTATTAGAAAAAAGTGCAAGAGACGCCAAAAGGACTAGTGCCAAAGGGACTTCAGATGCTTCAAGATGCCCCTTTTTCTGCTGAAGATCTTCCACCAATCCAAGCAGTTGATTCGGATGAAAACGATAATAATGGATTTGACAGCGATCGCTCACTCGAAGAAAAAACTTGAAATCTGCTCTGAATTTGTTTGAAATACAGGGTGTCCCAAAAAATTCCACTGATTTGAAATGGCCATGACTTTTTGTCCTGACACGATTTCGAAATTCTGTGAACGCCAATCGACTCAGCTCGCGATGAGAATTGTTTTAGCATATAACACTAACAAAAAAATTTTCGACCAAAATTTTGAAAATTTGCCTTGTCCCCACTTTGGTTCGGAAAAACACAAAAAATTCACTTTTTCTATTTTTCATCTGTTTTTCCGAACCAAAGGGGGGACCAAGGCAAATTTTCAAAATTTTGGTCGAAAATTTTTTTTTAGTGTTTTATGCTAAAAAAAATTCTCATCTCGAGCTGAGTCGATTGGCATTTACAGAATTTCGAAATCGTGTCAGGACAAAAAGTCATGGCCATTTCAAATCGGTGGAATTTCTTGGGACACCCTGTATTTGTTGACTGTTTGTTGAGATTACTAAAATGTTTTTTCAGCAGGCTTCTGTTTGAAAAAATTCCTGCGGTGGCGGCGCGGTGAGGTCGAAAAATAAACCGACACCCTAGACGAAAGTTAAAAAATAAACCGACTTGTCGGTTCATTAGAGAAAATACGGTAAGCGAACAAAGTCTGTACAGTCAACTCTCAGTTTAGTGTACATCTCAATTTAATGATGTAGATTTGACTTAAGTCAGTCCCTAGGTCGTGTATTCCCTAAATCGAGTGTCAACTGTAAGGCCAACTTTTTGCTGTATTATTCTTACCGGACACTGCGTGAGCAGGCAGTGAAGAGATGGTGAATCAGTGATAGTTAAAAAATCGTTGTGCGTGATTGTGACCACCTGAAAAAGTAAAAAATTGTTATTTTTTGGATTTATACAGAGACATTTATACAGAGACAAAACAGCACACCCCTTTATAAAAAAAAAGGTCAACGTGCTGGGAAACAGCACAATTGCCAAACTTTTGATTTATAACATTCAAAAAAGGCATAAACTGATTTGGTTTGCGAAAAGGCCGAAATATGATTTCAGCCTTTTGACGGACTTTTCGTGGCACATTTCAGCTTTTTCGTGGCATGTCATTTTTGGTGGCATATTCCAGTCATTTCGCAAACCAAATTGGCATGAGCTTTTTAAATATTTGAAACTTGCCTTCAACCGCCCTTGCTGTGCAATGTTTTCTAGGTGGCCATTATCCAAGTCAAAGTTGTAGTTAAACTCAATAGCTGCTAGATGGTTTAGTGTCGCTAGTTTACTATAGCTTTTTCTGGGGAAGCTGTCTTCTACCAAAACACCAAAATATTCTAGATTTGGACAGTGTTTGTTAATCACATCCAGAATCTTAAAAAAAATTTGGTTACAAAATATTTCTTGTAAAAGAGGAATGCTCAATAGAATTTTCACTCGCGGTTCATTTAATACGGCAATATTTTTAAATTTATTTAAAAGCGTGGAGCAAAAACTGCCCTAAAGACTTTTTATCACTTTGTTTTTTTTCAGTTGGTTTTTTTAAAAAGGAGAGTATAGTCAAACCTTGCTAACATGTCACCTCTGGGAACCAACGAAAGGTGACGGGTTAGCGGGAGTGACTGTAATTGGGTTACCGAGGGTCTAGTATTATCGAAGCTAGTATTCACAATAAAACGCTTTTTTCGAACAACTATCAATTGAAACAAATAAGACATCAAACAATATGAAAAAATTTGTAAGTGTGATTTGTTCCTGATTCATTTTGCGCTTCTGGTGTATAGGTTCATCCAATATATCAGTGGCTTTGAAAATTAAAATTTTTTTTAGAGAATCTTGCAGGAATTTAGAAAAGGAAAATACGGAAAAATACCTTTTTTGTGAAAATGTGCCTCCTTTTGAGGAAAAATGCCATTTTTGTAAGAATTTGCTCTAATTGTATTGAAATTTATGGTTTAGATGACTCGTTACTGGTTATTAATGCCGAGTTGCGTTTTTTAGAAATCTGATGTGTGTTCAATCTGATGTGTGTATGCCAAAAGAAGGCATTTTACACAAGGGAGGGCACTTTTTCGGGGGCATTTCTACGCCTCGTTCTTTGAAAAAAAATATGCGAGGTGACGGGTTAGCCGAGGTAATTTTCTTTGCCGGTGATGGATCGAGGGTGACGGGTTGCGGGGGTGACGGGTTATCGAAATGACAGGTTAGCGGGGGTAAGATTTAGTGGATTTCTTGGCATGTAAATCAAATCTGTATAGTCAACCCTTTGATGTTCTATCCAAGGTGGGTTCCAATTGAAATCCTTGGTTAACTTCTCTTTTGGTTGGTGGTTCCACTTCTGTTCTGACAGTGGAAGGTTTCTTGGTTGGAGGTTATCTCCAGAGTGAGCAGCAAATGTATGTGTTGCTCAGGTTTCTAACATGCGAAGCCTAACGTTCTCTACTGGGTACTCAGTGTAAATACAAGTTTGGCGAAACTTTTGAATTATCAAAAAAAAATGAGGCAATTTTTAAGCAAATGTAGCATTTGAAGCAAAAATGAAGCACTTTTCAGCTTTTCTGTTTAGAATTTGAAAATTGAATCACTTTTCACATAAATAAAGGCACTTTAAACCCAAAATAAAGGCACTTTAAACCCAAAATAAAGTGATTATAAAATTTTTCCATTAAAAATTTTTGAAGAAAAAAACTGGCCTCGTCGTTCACATGAAAAGTACTGCCCTGAGGTCTTTGATAAGGGGTTATTCGTAGTAATCGCAAATTGCCGCCAATCACTCTCACTGTCTGGCAAAAGTCTTCCCAATCGGTCAACATATAGCCATCCAGATCGACTTTTATGCTATAATAGTAAAGAAGGTTAAAAATATATAGTTAAATAAATAAATACTTTTCAAAATTTTGCATAAATCTTTCGTAAAATTGAAAGAATGTGAAAGGCAGATTTTCCACTTGATGGATGTATGTGAAAATGCCTCTTAGAATAGGTGTGCTGAAAGTCGCAATGTCATCTAGACCGTCTTTGAAATCAGCTATGTTGAAACTGAGAAATTGGAGACAGGCTGGAAGACAACTGGGTTGCAGTCCGGAACTAGAAATGTCAATGTAATTTAGTTGTTGGCATTTCTTAAGGATCGGCGAAATGGCGTCAATAACTTCTTGACTCTAAGACTGTCAATTATTAGAACTTTCAAAAAGTTTGGATTTTTTTTAAAGTTTTTTGGCAAAAGTTTCATATATTTTTTTTAGAATCACATTTTTTAATAAAGACATAAAATTAGCAAAAAAATTTTAGAGAATTGTTTTTTTGACTGTGGTCACTTTTCAAAAATTGAGATGGAGGATCTCACCCAAACAGGTACCGAATTTTTATATTGACAAAGTGAAAATTGAGTTTTGGCCAGACTTCAAACAACCGAGAATTTATGGACCACAGGAAGAAACAAAATTTTACGCTACTATGGTATACAACCAACCAACCCCCCATCCGAAGGGGCAGATTGAAGGGGCAGCAAATGGAAGAGTGGACGGAAGAGGAGTAAACCGTAGAGCTAGTGGTTTTGACTCTCCTAAAATTTGCTCCACTTTTTTAATAACACTGCAAACTACTTCTTTAACATTTTGGAAGTTCTGCAAAAGAGTTTGCAGCTGCTCAATGTGGGAGTCCATATAGCTGTTTGAAATAGTAGAACTTTTTAAAGTCTAATGATTTTAATGATGAGTGTCCTTCTTGCGAGACTATATGTGATTATAAGGGTGGGTGGAGCTGGAGCCCTTGAGTGGCTGACTTGATTGGTTGATGGAAAGGCTGCAGGCTGACTTCTTTTCAGATGCTTAGCTTCAGCAATTGTAAAGAGATAGGCTAAGGCTTCTTCCTAAATTTCCTGGAACTTGACAGCATTCCACTTTTCGTTGATTCGATGGAGAAGGCGAGTTCGGATTGCAGAATCAGGTAGGTCAGGTAGGTACTCAGCATAGGCTTCGGTAGAGATCTTCGTCATCAGGAGTTTGACCCTTTCGTCTTTCACCATATTTGGAGCTGCGCAGTCAAGAGAGAATTTGAAGCGGTCCATCCAGTTTTCGAATTTGCACGGATCACTGTCATCAGCTGAGAAGACTTGTCGGACAATTGAGGCAACGTTGAGATAGCCGGCGAAGCATTCGAGCAAACAGAGCATTGTCACTACCACCAAGATTTTGCTGAAGAAGAGCCATCATCTGAGCCATTAAAGCAGCTTGTTGAGCCACTATTTGTTTGAGCTGGTCTATAACCATAGCGACTGTGCCAATGTTGTATCTTTTTGGTATAGCGGGGAGAGAGAGAGAGAAGAGGAACGACTTCTTAATTGCTTTATTCCGACACAAACTGATCTGAACAGAGACGTTCAGACCCTTATATACTAATAACAAAAAAACAGACACGTTTGAATCGCTACAAGACAAATTGCGATTCAAACACAGTAGACAACATGTTCTATTACATTTGCTGAAATAATTTTCAGCTATAATAATCCCATATAATTAAGTTGGTTTTTTTGGGGCTTCACTAAAGGGGGTAAGCTTTTTGCAAAAATTCGATTGCGCTTATTAAATTTGCCGCTTGATCGACTTTAAAACCGCCTCCCCCTTTAGTTAGCCACAAAAAAACCAACTTTCAGTGGCTTTTGGCCTTTCCGCCTGCCCGAAGCGAGCGAGATTTTGAGCGATCCACGCCATTTTCAGACTATAAAATTCAAATTTTTGCAAAATTTTGAGTCAAAATACAAAATTTGGCTATTTTGTCAACTATATTTGGCATGTAGTAGCTGTTTAGTTAAAGTAGCTGTTTGGTGGGAGGTATATCTAAGTAGCTGTTTAAGGGGAGGGGTATACCGAAGTAGCGCCCGAAATTTGAATTTTTAAAGTTTGCATAAGTTTCATAATTTTTTTCATAATAAGACCGAAAAATCTGCCAAAAAAGTTATAAATTACTAAACTTTTTGAAAAAAGTCTTACCAATTTCACTAAATTCTTAAGAATCAATGAGTTAAGATTAAGCAGCGAGTCTTCATTTTGTATTACAAACTCGACAGGCAGTTTTACAGCATACAAGTTGAGATGTTTTAATTTTGGAAACTGCGAAAGGAATCCAGTAGATGGCATGGGGTTGTCATTGTTGAAAAGCTCGGCAAACTTCTTTAAAACATTGGCGTTAAAGAAGTCCCAAAAGGCTGTTTGATGAATTGGCGAGGACAAGTCAAGTTCAAACAGATCATCACCACAACTTCGCATTTGTGCATAGATCTGAAATGCTATTTGCTTCAAAATTTTATTAATTGAGGTATACATAGGGATTAAGAATTGACCGGTCAAATAAAAACTCGATCAATAGACCTGTAAATTGACAGAATCTGACCGGAAAGCGATCAATTGTGTTTTTATTTCCGTTACAATGAAACCCCTCATTAAGTAACCCCTCATTGAAGTAAACTTCGGAACTTATGCACAATGTTGCCCCCACATTTTTTCTGTTTTTTCCATTGATCAAAATACACATAGCTTTATTCCATTTACGTGAACACGTTATAATTCCACTCCCGGTCTATACCTCGATAATTAAGACAATTCAGGAAATAATAAATTATACCGCGCACTATGCCACCAAAATACCAAAGATAGGAAAAGTAAATGATCTGGAAAAAAGCACCGCCACGCACGATTAAATTTACTTCTGATTAACGTGAGTCCTGCCGTGCTCTGTTTGGTCTAAACAACTTGTGTTTGTCGATCTTCCCATTAATTTAGGTAGTACTGGGAGATTTGACTGCGTAGCGAGAGTTGATTGTATTGGGATAGTTGACTGCAGCGCAGTTTGCAAATTGCGGGGGGACAATTGAGAAATTACTCATCGACCAGTCAAATAATAATTATTGACCGGTCAATTGACTGGTCAATTGACCGTCAATTGACTGGTCAATTGACCATTGTTGAACCCTAGGTATACAGGGTGTTTCAAATTTTTCTGACGCTTTTAAGTGGTCATAACTTTTTTTAAAGGCCGTTTTTTTTGAATTTCTGTAAACGCAGATCGACTCAGTTTTTGATGACAATTTTTTTGGTATACAATGTGAAAAACACGATTTTTGCTTGGTCTCTCCTGTTGTTTCGGCCTTACCCATCCAAAGGCCACCTACAGAGCCAAGCAACAGGGGGGACGTAATTCGACCAAGCGAAAATCGTGGTTTTCACCTTATATACCAAAAAATTGTTATCAAAAAATGGGTCGATCTGCGTTCACAGAAGTTCAAAAAACGGCCTTTAAAAAAAGTTATAACCACTTAAAAGTGTCAGAAAAATTTGAAACACCCTATACATTACAGGTTTCATTCCAAGACAACATTTTTTGCAATAAAGGGTAAAAATAAAGTTTTATAGAGCTACATTTTTTGGCTAATTTAGCCATATAAAACATTATTTATATCCTGTCCTATATAGAAATTTCGGTCTTGGTCCCCACTGTTGAATGATTATGGGGAAGGGGTGCAAGTGGAGGTGCGTGGTGAAAATTTTAGCTAATAGCTCTATATGTCTTGCACCCGGAAATTGCCTTGGCCCACCATGTTGATTTTTTTGGATTTTTAAACTTTGGCTTAGGTGCAGGGTTGCCCGACACTCCATAGTGATTCTGCTTGCAAACCAGCAACAAGCTTTTTAGGTCATATACCAGCATAAGAAATTTGGGCGCTACTGAATATACCCCCAATGAATTTTTTTTTGAACTTTTTTAAAACATTTTAACCATTTTTAAGCATTTCCTACACGTTGAGCACGATAAAAAAGGTGTTTCACCTTCTTTTTTCTATAAAAAGTCGATTTTTTTAAATCTTGAATTTTGGTATTTTTAGTTGATTTCTGTTTATTATAACTTAGTAAATCAGATGTTGATGGTACCTAGACCCCAAAAAGATGGAACTTGAACATAGTTTTGTTAACTGAGGCCTACCGCATAAAGAAACTCTGGTAAGCATACATTTTTATGCATTTTTTTTATCCCCGAAGAGGGCGCAGGGGCTTGGTTGGTTAGAGGTGCGCGCACTCACTTACCTTAGACATAATTCCGAGCAAGACTCTCGATCAAAAATGCATTTAGAGGTACTTTTTGCCAAGTCTCATATTGAAAAACAGGGTAAAACAGTCATATGATCGAGATTTCAAAATGCCCAAAACTCGATTTTTTATAGACCAGAACTCAAAAATAATGTTTTTTCTGAACTCCTGAGGCGATTTTGAGTCGATATAGGGGGTTTAAAAACACTTTTAAAAAAAGTTGATTTGGGGGAAGGGTTATATGCAAGTAGAGTCAAACTTTCTTCTGCACAAAAAAATCTGACACATAAGAGCGAAATACAGATCGATGAGTTCCATATTCTTGTTTGTGCCTTCGTTTAAATTTTTGCCACGTTGATTCAATCGTCTGAGTTTCAAAATTTTTGGTCAAAAAAAGAACAGAAGAGTACTTACGAATGAGCAAAGCTGATTGAAAAGATTTATATCTTCCACATCTTTGTTAATAGGTAGCTTAGACAAGCGTACAGCATTTCGCACAACTATTTTGGTCCAATCATTCATATTTACCTAAACATAAAAGTTTAAAAAAAGTCATTGTAAAAAAAATAATAACAAAAATTTCTAAAAGTCATGCTTTTGAGAATTTAAAATAACACAGCTTACAAGGGAACCCCACTAACTGTAAAATGGAATTTGCGTATTCTGAAGAGTTTATCTTGTAGAGCATAGTCGAATTACTACATAGAAATTTGATATTTTTCCCCACAGACAGAAAAAAATCGAATCTGGAGACTCGACAAACATCAAGCCACAAACTGCCTTGCTCCCCCTGTGGATTTTCAAAAACATATTTTCTACAGTCAAGCCTGCGTAACTGGGTCCGACACTTTTTTTCCCCACATGGGTTTGAAATATCGTCAGAAACTGCAAAGGATCGAACTTTTGGTGGTGTCACTGTACCAAGAGTAGATTATAAACAAATACGTTTTCAAGAATCCTCAGGGGGACCTAGGTAGTCTGTGGCTTGATGTTTCTCGGGTCTCCAAAAATTGATTTTTTCTGTCTATGATATTTGCGGACATTTTACCAGGTCAAAAAAGCGGCACTATTCTTGTTGGTACCCCCAAATCATAGGATTTTTTTTCAAAAATTTTTAAGCTATTTTTTGAATTTTTTTGAACTGAAAATCATTATTAATGCTTTTTCTCATGGTATGTTTGTAAACGCTAACATTTTATTTCATTTTTCTGTCACAACAATTTTACGTGCACGCATATTCAACAGCTATTTGGCTCCATAAGTTGTACATAATATCAGGACCCGCATATTTCTGACGCCAGCAGAATTGTCAAGACGCTTCGTATTGAATCCTTTTAACTCGTCCATGCTAAATTAACCACACCATTGTTCAATAAAAAGCATTAAAAATGATTGAAATGAAATTTTGAAAAAAAATCCTATGATTTGGGGGGGTACCAACAAGAATAGTGCCAAAAAAGCTTCGTCTGAAATATTCATTGCAAAAGCTGAATCGCGTTTAACGGGTCGCAAATGACGCATCCGCCCAAATAAGTCCGCCACGTGCACCACCTAAGTACTAGGCTTTAACGGTTGGAGATGATTAGAGATGATGACGGGACGGGACAATTCCGTCCCGTCCCGTCCCGTCCCGTTAATTTTAGAGAATCGTCCCGTCCCGGAATCCCGCCCGGAAACTTTTCGGCACCTGTCCCGTCCCGGTGTCCCTTCCCGAAAAAAATTTATTTAAATTCCATCTCGTCCCGTCCCGAAAAAATTCAATTTTTCAACAACTACCTTCAACTTGTAATTACAGTCAACTAGAGATGATTACGGGACGGGACAATTCCATCCCGTCCCGTCCCGTTAATTTTAGAGAATTGTCCCGTCCCGGAATCCCGCCCGGAAATTTTTTGACGCCTGTCCCGTCCCGGTGTCCCGTCCCGGAATTTTTGAATTTGAATTTTGACCCGTCCCGTCCCGAAAAGGTCAAGCCATCATCTCTAGAGATGATACTAACGTGTGAGAAAAATTCAAGCAAGATTTTTGATCAAAAAATTCATATAAAGTCTAATTTTGTTTAGCCTTATCAAAAAAATGTAGCAGAAAAAGTAGTACAAGACGTGTCTTTTAATTGGGTCACTTTCAAAAAAATTAGTCTATAGGGAGAGTCTGGAAAAAACATGTTTTCGAATTTCTTAATTTTTATTAATTAATTAATTAATTAAAAAAGCAAACTTGGCCTTACGGTTAATTTCAACACATAAAGTTCAGTAACTTGGTAAGATTATTTTGAAGAAGATGACAGAAGAATAGCTGAAAATTCAATTGCTAAAAAACCTTTGAAAGCACCATACATTACAACAAAAAACGCCACAACATTAGATAACCTAAAAATATATATACTAAAAAATACTAATACAGAGAATATACTTCGAAAAAAGCATCAAACTACAAATGATGACGAACATATTTCAAGCAAAACAGTGATAAACAAAAAATAGCCAGTAAATAAAAACAGACAAAGAAAGAAGAACTACTGAATCACATATGTTTGACCGGCTGCTTACAATAATAAGATGAGAAAATCATAACAAAAAAGAGGTATAAACAGGAGTGAACGTAATGTTTTCAAAATATTATTGATCACTTCCTAGATAATTAGAAATTTTATATGCTGTAAGCAAACAATTTCAAACGGCAATTCAGATAAAAGTAAGGGTGGGCAAAGTAAGATTAGATCGCTCAGAATCTCGCCCCGGAAAGGCCAAAAGCCACTGAAAGTTGGTTTTTTGTGGCTAACTAAAGGGGGAGGGGGTTTAAAGTCGACCAAACGGCAAATTTAATAAGCGCAATCGAATTTTTGCAAAAAGCTTACCCCCTTTAGTGAATCCCCAAAAAAACCAACTTAATTATATGGGATTATTATAGCTGAAAATTATTTCAGCAAATGTAATAGAACATGTTGTCTACTGTGTTTGAATCGCAATTTGTCTTGTAGCGATTCAAACGTGTCTGTTTTTTTGTTATTAGTATATAAGGGTCTGAACGTCTCTGTTCAGATCAGTTTGTGTCGGAATAAAGCAATTAAGAAGTCGTTCCTCTTCTCTCTCTCTCTCCCCGCTATACCAAAAAAGATACAACATTGGCACATTCGCTATGGTTATAGACCAGCTCAAACAAATAGTGGCTCAACAAGCTGCTTTAATGGCTCAGATGATGGCTCTTCTTCAGCAAAATCTTGGTGGTAGTGACAATGCTCTGTTTGCTCCGAATGCTTCGCCGGCTATCTCAACGTTGCCTCAATTGTCCGACAAGTCTTCTCAGCTGATGACAGTGATCCGTGCAAATTCGAAAACTGGATGGACCGCTTCAAATTCTCTCTTGACTGCGCAGCTCCAAATATGGTGAAAGACGAAAGGGTCAAACTCCTGATGACGAAGATCTCTACCGAAGCCTATGCTGAGTACCTACCTGACCTACCTGATTCTGCAATCCGAACTCGCCTTCTCCATCGAATCAACGAAAAGTGGAATGCTGTCAAGTTCCAGGAAATTTAGGAAGAAGCCTTAGCCTATCTCTTTACAATTGCTGAAGCTAAGCATCTGAAAAGAAGTCAGCCTGCAGCCTTTCCATCAACCAATCAAGTCAGCCACTCAAGGGCTCCAGCTCCACCCACCCTTATAATCACATATAGTCTCGCAAGAAGGGACACTCATCATTAAAAATCATTAGACTTTAAAAAGTTCTACTATTTCAAACAGCTATATGGACTCCCACATTGAGCAGCTGCAAACTCTTTTGCAGAACTTCCAAAATGTTAAAGAAGTAGTTTGCAGTGTTATTAAAAAAGTGGAGCAAATTTTAGGAGAGTCAAAACCACTAGCTCTACGGTTTACTCCTCTTCCGTCCACTCTTCCATTTGCTGCCCCTTCAATGAAACAGCACAAACTTATGAGCGACGAGAATAAGGTGACATCTAGTTCCATTTTGAAAAATGGAAGAGGAATCCGCAAGCCATTTTTGCAGTTCATGGGCTGCAATAGTGTGGTCTTGGGTAGTGGACTACCCGAGAAACGCACTCACTACCATACTTGCACGGGCGCCGGCGCCGGGCGCCCGAGGCCGGCGCCGATTTTTTTAAGAGCCCGGCGCCGGCGCCCTTGTGTATTTACAAAACCGGCGCCGGCGCCCGTGTTTATCATGGCTGGCGCCGGCGCCCTTAATTTGTTAAAAATACACCTATTTTTTTATTTTTTTAAATTTATATTTTTTATATATACTGGCTGCTGAGTTCAGAAACAAGAGCACGTAATCTGTTTTAAATTATGTTTTATGCGATTGTTTTTAAATACAGTTATACCTCAGCTCGTTTATAGCACAAAATCTGTACCATATTTTTGTCCGTAAAAGTAAAAACCTTTTAAAATAAAAAATTTGTTTTGTTTGATTTATTAATAGAATAAAACCCAATCTGGCGCCGGCGCCGGCGCCGAAATTTGAAAATGCCCGGCGACGCTTGCGGCGCCGGCGCCGAAATTTTGAAAAGCTGGCGCCGGCGCCGGCGCCGACGCCGTTTTTCCCAAACGTGCAAGTATGCTCACTACTCCTCTATTCCAACTAACTTCTCCATAGCCAGAGAACAGTTCAAAGAGAGGTCCTTGAAAAAAGATCTTTTTATCACTCTAGTTCAAGGGACCACTCTAGAACTCGGCAGGCTCTTATCCCAAAAAACAGATCTCCAAAGATTCAATTTGTTCAAAGTGCTCCAATTTGATTGAAAGGGCACGAGCTTGGAAGAAGTTCTAGAGTTTGTAGCTACAGCTGCCCCCAAAACTAATTGCAGTCAACTCTCGATTTAATAAACCTCCGTTTTAACGAAACTCTCGATTTAACGAACCTCCGAATGTGATTTGGTTAAATCTCAAATAATATAAAGCTTACCTTCGATTTAACAAAACTCTCGATTTAACGAAACTCTTGATTTAACGAACTTTTTTTTGGAATTTCTTCTGATAAAGTCACTCTCGATTTAACAAAACTTTCAATTTTTAACGTTTTTGTGTTAACAGCACTAATTTTCCTGTTTTTGCTTTGTTCAATTGGTGTTTCTTGCCCATCTCTTTGCATCGTTTGCGGGCAGCCTAGCAAAGCGGGTTTATCTGAAGACGGGCAGACACGATCAACTACAGGGTGGGCCATCCTTCCTGCCCCTTTTGTTTCGGCCGTAACTTTTTTAATTTTGGTTTGTTGGTTGAGATCTTTGTTGCATTAGAAAGAAGAAGCTTTGGGCTTTTTTTCGGTACCAAACTTGCATAATAACCTTTATCGATACATAATAATCAACCAAAATCAATCAAACCTTGAGGATTCTTCTGATTGTTGTTCTTGACGGTGTTCCTTCTTGCCTTGCCACACTTCTGGTGCTTGCATTCACATATTCTCGGAACTTGGCGATCACTTCTTGCTCACTCAATTCAGTTCGGATCCACCTGAAACAAAACATGCAACAAAAGAAAGAAAAAAGTGAAACAAACCTTGGCATTGTCTTTTTCTTTTTGTTCACACTGCCAGTCTCGAAGATCTTCTGCCACCATCGCTTGATTGATCTCTTATCTGGCGCTGTTGCATTCCTACCGAACTTTTTGCGGTATTCGACTTGAACCTTCTTCGGCGAGCCATGCTTTCCAAACCAAATGACAGTCCACACTTTTTGAGAGATCGAAAATTCCACCATTTGGAGCCTGAAATAAACCAAATGTTTAAGCGCAACATTTTTTTCAATGAACTTGAAATAAATTTTGTTACCAAACAAAAGCCTGAAGCTTCCTCTTTCTAATGCAACAAAGATCTCAACCAACAAACCAAAAATTAAAAAGTTACGGCCGAAACAAAAGGGGCAGGAAGGATGGCCCACCCTGTAGAAGAGGCTCTCATCGTTTGGCACAAGCAACTTCGAAGCCAAAACGTTCCAGTGAGCGAAGACTTGTTAAAGGCAAGAATTTTCGCATCGGTCCTTTTTTAAACAATTCGATAACTTTCAGGAGAAGGCTCTGCTCACATTGCTTGAAATAACCGATTTTAAAGCTAGCGAGGGATGGCATACGATAACTGCATTGGAGGGAAGAAAAGCAAGGAGCGTATCACATTGCTCGTTTGTGCTAACATGTCAGGAACGGAGAAGCTGCCGCTGCTTGTAATTTGAAGATCCACAAACTCCGCTGTTTTAAGAACAGGGAAGTGCCGGTAGATTATGAGGCTAACAAAAAGGCGTGGATGACAGGCAGCTCTTCAACGTCAATTTTTAAGGAATACTCTTCGATGCTTGGTTAAGAAAGTGGGGTAAAAAGCTGAAGAAGGACAATCGCAAAGTGTTGCTGTATCTTGACAATTGCTCCGCAGCCCCTCCCAACATCAAGCTTGAATGTATAAAATTCTTTCCGCCTAACACTACTGCACTTTCACAAGTTTGTGTTTTGAAAGAATAGGATGGATGCAAATGGATTTTCTATTTTACAGCTGATGGACCAAGGCGTCATACAGAATCTCAAAGTCAAGTACAGAATACATCTTCATCGACGTAGAAACTGAAATTGAAGCTGGCAGTAACTACAAAGTCGGACTAATTGACGTTCTCTATCTACTACATATACACGCTAAATTCGTACACAAGGTAAATCGTGAATTTGAGCTTTATTTAAACTTCGCGAATTCAAGATGACGCTGGCGAAGTCGAGTCAATTTACGAGGAACAATGTCTTGTCGACAAAGAAATCATGGATAAGTTGATCGATGCTTGGACAAAACTTCAGCAGCTAGGAGGTGATGATCATGAAGCGATGGTGTCCGACTTTATTGCTTGATTTATCGCATACATCTAATTATAAATTACACATTCTATCTTTTTTCGCACCAGTTGATTATTTTCAAGGTGCTACTCTTTCGCAGCCTGAACTCGTAGAAAACCGCCAATATCTCGTTTCGATTCCAACTGTGCCTTCCTGATTGTCCAGAAATATGTTGAAGAAAACTTATGTGATCCCGCTGTGCTTCGTCTTAGTGATGCCTTAGATGACGCCTTTTACAGAGATCGTCAAAAGGAAATGAAGCAATCTAGAATAACCCATTTCTTTGAATCTAGTTCTTGAACATTGTTTGCGAAGTGTGTTCTTATACAGGATTCGTGTTCAACGTGGTTTATTTGCTTGGAAAACTACTCTTGAAACTGCAAAGTATTGTCCAATTTTATACTCCACATAAAATAATCGCAAATTTGTGTTTTTTACTGTTTTTTAACTGTTGCATAAATTTGATCGAGTACTACTCATAATTTTTTTAAATTCCAGGTGGTTAGGAGGAGGTGAAAATGACAATCCGAAAAAAATTGGGCAAAAAAATGAAGTAACAAAGTTATATATAGACTTCTTCAAAATTACAGAAAGCGTTTTTTGATCAAGTTTTTCGACACACCTCAGCACAGCTTGAATAGAAATCATTATATTGATTATTTATTTATTTGCTTGTGAAAAATACCAACATGAAAACTTTCATAAAGAACGAATTGCAGACAAATTGTTTTTTACTTTATTTTCACTTGCACTCCCCATCGCGACATATTTGGCTTTGTTTGCAGTCTTTTTCGTTCAAGCAGTGAGGCAGTCCAAGCAGTTGTTCAGCAGTCGTCGGATCTTGCTCATCTGACAATGGACTTCGGGAAACTAGAAGTTTTAAAGTTTTGCAAATGAAAACACAATACTATAAATCGAAAAACCTTTAGCACAACCTTGAGTAAGGTTGATGTAGAAAAGTGATACTAAAATCACAAGAAATATTAGTTTCGAAATATGACTAGCTTTCATGTCAAAAAAATAGATTGCTTCAATACAAGTAACTTTTTGACTATAAAATTGTCAGACCTGTTTGTCGTATATAAAGAATTAGAAGACACCGCAAAATGAAAATTATGCTTGAATGGTTTTATTTAAAAAATGAGCGCATCAAAAAAAAAGATAATTATATGCATAGGTATGCCCACCATGCATAGCTGTTTCGTTTTGATTTTTTTGATATTTATATATTTTACAATATATAAAAATATATAACAATATAAAACAATATATAACAATAACAATATGTGAAAGCAACAGAAGAGATAAACAACGTTTACGGCCACGAGACCTTGAAGAAAAGAGCCTGTCAATATTGGTTTGCTTTTGAATCTGATTCAGCTTGTTTTGATGCTCTTGCTTTTCATTTAGGTTCACAAAGTTCAAGAATGGGAACAGGACGTGTGAAAACGATAAGCAAACTGGCCGATTCAAAAGCAAACCAATATTGATAGGCTCTTTTCTTCAGGGTCTCGTGGCCGTAAACGTTGTTGATCTCTTCTGTTGCTTTCACTGCATTCAGTCCTTTGTCATAGAGAAAGAGCATAGTATGGCGAAGATGATTGCTGATTTCAGGCTTTATTCCTTGTCCTCGAGGCATCTAAGCACACAAAAAATTGCAGCAATCTATTTTAGCAAAATTTTGCGAAAAATGAAAAAAAACGCGAAGAGTTATGGAACATACTGGTATAGTGGGCGCACCCATTTATATTTCTGGTTTTGACTAATAACAAGCCATACATTTGTTATAAATTTTCGTAGAAAGCTTCATTGATCAATGTTGAGTCAAACATTATTTCATGCTCCTTTCAAAAAAAAATTTTTTTTATGTTCATTTTGATCGTTGTATATTAAACATCAAGCATATTTTGTGCTTTAAATATTTCTAATGTCTAATTTGAATAGAAAAGTTGAATCGAAATTGCAAATGTGTATTTTGGGAGGCGGTGGTTTTCTCGGTAATAATATTCAGCAGTTTTTGTCTTTAACCATATATTTTTTAAGGACACTGTCTTGCAGAAAAGTTGCAGCGAATGGGCCATTTTATTGTGATGCTAGACTTAAATTTTGAAGATTTTCCACATATTTCATTTGATCCGCTTAGTTTGAAAAAAATAAAAGTAAAATTTTTGTACATTACTATTTTTTAAACAGACTTTTAACCAGGGCTCAATTCTCGAGCCTCGAAATTTAGCGATGGCTTTGAAGGGATGTGATGTCTGTTTTTTAATGGTTGGCTATGGTATGTCTGGCGGATCATCAGTAAGTATACTAAAAAATGAAGGTCTCAAATAAAATAAATGCCTCTGCTTTTATACTTTTCACTCAAAAATTGCCAAATATTTTTTTCAGTTAGTTCTCTTGTAAATTTTTTGTTTAACATAGTAAAATACATCTCAAAACGGTGAGCCGGATTAGAGCTATCTGTTGCGCCTAGACTTGCAATGAATTTTTTTCCCTTAAAGATCCAGTCTCTAGATATCCTTGTTCTCGAAACTATGATGGGCATAACTCTATGTACAATTTTTTTAAATAAATGGTCAAAAGAAAATGAAAGAACAAAATATCGCTTTTATTTTGGTACTAAATACCGCGTAGAGGCGTTTGGCCCCTTTTTCCCGAATTTCAAATTTCTCGCCTTGGTCCCCCTGTTGATTTTTTCAACTTTTTTCGATTTATCAAATTTTTACGCACTTAGATTTAGGTTTAGGTTTCGGCTTAGGCTCAGGGTAGGCCAGGCGAACTCAAATGGTTTAAACATAGTTTTTAAACTTTTGAAAATCGAATGAGGGTTTTGAGGGCTTTTGAAAAAAAAAAAGTTTAAAAGCTAGCCAAAAGGCTACGCACCCTAAATACAGCAATATTTTATCATAAAATTGCGACTAATTACGCAAAGTCAGTATGTAAGTTGTAGCACAAGTTTCCTGTAACTTTTTTTTCCAATAAGATAAACCTATATTTTGACACCGGATTCGTGTTTAGCGTGGTTGATTAGCACACAAAACTGCTCTTACAATCAAAAAGTCACAGTCAAATTTCGAATCCCGTTCGAGACTATAAACCAGGGCTCCCAAGTTGGCTGATTTATCAGCCATTTGCTGATTTTGGGCCTTCGATGCCGATTATTATTTTTTTGGCTGATTTGCTGATTTTGGCTGATTTCGGCTAATTTTGGCTGATTTTGGCTGATTTTGGCTGATTTTGGCTGATTTTGACTAATTCTATGAAGAATTGATAAAACAATTGATAATTTTGGGTATAATTGTTAAATTCTCGCCCTTTCTATTAAAAAGTTTACGCTACATATTTATTTCATTTATGCCTGACGATGATCATGTTGACGGTCAAGCGCTGCGATTTCCTACAATTACAATAGGAAATGATACAGGAATTCGCCTCAATCTAGCCTCACCCCCGCCAATGGCTTCCGACTCAACCATGTTGAGATTCAGCTGTACTTTAAAGGAATGACAAATAGAATCATCCTCAACTCAACCTACTCAACCTCAATCAACTCAACTCCAACCTCAACCTCAACTCAAACTCAAGTCAAACTCAACTCAACCTCAACTCAAACTCAACTTTAACTTCATGCTTCACGTTAAATTATTCTTTTTTTACGTTAAATTATTTTTTAAAGTTAAAGATATTGTGTGGAAGGAGGTTCTAATTTAACCAGGTCAAAAATAATCAACGCCGCTTGGCGATAACTTTGGCCATAACTTTTTTGGTTTTCATGATTTTGACGTAATTTTTTTTTAAAAGAAAGCTGAGACTCTGGGCAACCGAACCGTACCAAATTTGTTTATGTTTGTTTGTCGTACACATTAAAAATTGTGATTAAGGAGAAGGTCTAGTTTTTCTTTTTTAGCTATGACCTACACAGTTCAAGACAAGGCGAAATTCGTGAATGGTTCATCGAAGAAGGCAAAAGTGTCAGCATTCGGTGTTCGATATCGGAGGAGCTTGAAGAGGAGCCGATGAACTCCGACTTCACCGGCTCCGTTTGCCTGGCCGCCCTATTCGCCTGATTTGACGCCTTGCGACTTCTTTCTCTGGGGATGGGTGAAAAGCAAGGTCCACACGACTCCAATCACTTCAATGGCCGAGCTCAGAAGAAGAATCACACAAGCGTTTGCAGAGCTGCCTGGTGAGATGATCAACAGAGCAATGGGAGCATATCAAAGCCGCCTCGATACGTGCAGTGAACGGAAGATCAGTTGAGCAGGAATATGAGTGAAAAGAGTTGTTTATTTTTGACTGTTGTCACAAAGTGGTTTTCAAATAAAATTTTTGTCAATGTTTGGTACGGTTCGGTTGCCTAGAGTCTCAGCTTTCTTTTAAAAAAAAAATTACGTCAAAATCATGAAAAACAAAAAAGTTATGGCCAAGACAAATACGTGCGAAAAAATTGGCGCACCCTGTATTTTGCTCTGTTGAAATGGAAATTTACAATAGAATTAACTAAAAGAAGTTCAAAATTCAGTGATCTGGGATGTCCGTTGTCGCAAATTTTGAATTGCCTGGATCTCTCCACTTTTAATTATAATTTCAAAAACTTCTGTAGCAAACGACGCTCATCAGCTTCAGTGTTACGTATATATAGTGACGTCTACTAGAGTACTGATAAAAACATAAGCTTTGAAATATTTCAGAAAACTTCGGGCTGAGGCAAATTTTTTAATTTTTTTATCTGATTTTTTTGTTGGGTGAATACACGCTCTTGGTGTAAATCGTATAGTTCGGTGTTAAAAAATAAGTTGAATGAGGTTTCAATAACTCCACATACACCTCCCAACCCTTATTGACTCTACTCTTTTAATATAATCTGCAGTCGATATTATCTTTACCGAAAAGAGAAGGCTTCAAAAATGAGCTATTGACTAAGAAGGTATCGTTTTAAGGTAGATATGAGACAAAAAAAGGTAGATATAAATATTTAAGGTAGATATGAGACGAAAAAAAACTCATACTTGAAAAGTTAATAAGCTAATAAGATTTTCTTTTTAGTTGAATCGACGGCAAAATATGCTTGTAAATGTAGATGGTACAAATGCTGTTATTGAGGAATGTCGCGAGCAGAAAGTTACTCGTCTTATTTACACTAGCTCTATAGGGGTAATTTTCTCCCAGCAAGAGGTGCATATGGCAAATGAATCAACACCATATCCTAGCAAAGTTGGTTCTTTTTATCAAAATGAGGGCTCAGCACAAAATCCATAGAAAAAACATTATGCCACAAAAGGTTTTCTGAAAAAAAAACGGACAAACTAAATAAGTTGACTAAAACTAAATAAGTTGACTAATCACACAATTTGAACTTTTTAAAAATATTTTGTAAACATTTAGTTAATATAGTTTTGTTAATATAGTTTGCGAACGCCTATTGCGAGTCTAAGTGCCTGGCAGAAAAGGCAGTTCTGTCAGCAAATAAAAGAAATAGACTTCATACTTGTGCTCTACGCTTTGCAGGTATCTATGGACCCGGAGAGATTCGAGCTACAAAAAGGATCGTGGC
>JAMRYI010001154.1:0-41467 GCA_029231635.1 Ditylenchus weischeri
CACTCAAGACTATTAATGGAACAAGAATTTAATAGAAAATATAACTGTAATGTCGAAGACTGTAATCAGTATAAAATATTCGGACTGTATCTATCTGCGAAATTTTTACGACCATAAGATATCATAATTAATATTTTGGCTTAACCTTATATAATATTTTTTAGATGTTTTTTATTTTTTTTAGATGTGCACATGGTTTTTCGTATTTTATTATTTTACCATTTGGACTGCTTATCCTAGGCTTTATAACTGCGAAACGTTTCATAAAAGAACCTTTGTTTAGACAGAAAAATTGCATTTTGAAAACCTTGAATTCTCGACCATTTGACTGTCTTACCATGTTTTTCAACATGAATTTTACAAAATAAGCCTGCATTTTTGATCAAGAGTCTTGCTCGGATTTATGTCGCAGGTAAATCAGTGAGCGCATTTATAACTCACAAGGCTTGATATATACTTTAAACACAAATCACTGAAGTGACTCTGGATGCATAAAAAATGCATACCAGAGTATCTTTGTGCGGTAGGCCTAACTATTCAAAACTATGTTCAACATTTTTCTTTGTACATGAGAAGTGGCCTATTTTTGTCTCTTTTTGACACCAATGTGTCTGAGGTTGAGGTCTAGAAATTTTTTTGGAAAAACAGCCGGCTGAGATTGAGGATAAGAATACCAGGCTGAAGTTAAGGCTTAGAATTAGGTAGAGGCCGATTTTAGGAAATTGTGTGCTGAGGTTGAGGCGCGCAGCTGAGTTAATCGGCGAGTATAACACAACGGATATCTCACAAGCACCTGAACTTTGTTGTTGTTCAATTCTAGAATTCATTCAATTCAAGAATTTAATAGAAAATATAAACCGTAATGTCGAAGACTGTAATCAGTATAAAATATTTGGACTGTATCTATCCCATTTTACTGCACATTCTGTAACCACCATAAGGTCTTAATTACGGTCTGTCATACTTCGGCTCGGCTCTTGACTGCAAAACTTTTCAAAATAATTTTTTTATTAATACAGAATTTACAATGTGCACTTGATTGTTATTTACAACTAGTTGCGTTACGGCTGCTGGGCCTCTAACACTCGCGGCCACGCTGCTTGATGAACCGGATATAAAAATACTTTTCATATACAACGCAATTCAAAACAAATCTCAATCATAAACCAACACAAATTAATTTCGCTCGGCACACGAACAACATAATTGGAACTACACCATTTTCGCACACTTTTATTTGACAATAACATGCCACCGCAGGCATGACATTTCAAAACCTTTTATTGTTTAGAAGAATAACTTTAGAAGAAATCTGAACGACGGCTTTCTTCATCGATGGAGGATTAGCCAATTAGCCAATAAATTCATTTTTGAAGTACCGTATTTCCTCTAATAAAGCACTCCCAAAAGTGGTACTCTGTAACAGAAACTTATTTCTTCAGTAATACAATCAAAGACCCCAGTTTCCTCCCATCCGATACGATAGAGTCCTTCGATCATAGAGCGCTTAATCGAATCAGGAGATCTTTGGCCTGTTCGATCTTTCAGACATTTGTAAAAGACTATATTACAGTACCACTTTTAGGAGGGTTTTTATTTGAGAAACATATCTTCAATTCAAAATCAACACTATTAGAATTGTGTCAACTTCCGGGCCTCGAATAAAGTGCAGGGCATGTTTGTGGGCGATAGTTCAACGTAATCCACAAAACAACTTTGTCTAATTTTTATATTATTTTGTAGTCCTACTTTCCTGGCTCACCTACTCATTTTTCCGACCTACTTGTTTTTTTTTAAAAACCAACAGACAAAAAATTGAAAAACACGTTATAATACAACTTTCTCTCGAGACAAAAACATTTGAATTCAAAAGAAGGCCAAATTTAAATTCCCACCAAACGACCACCTCCCTAAAAACGTCAAGATCCCCAAGTTCCAGTCCACATTCAGAACCGATCTTTTTTAAAAGAAAGCAGAGATTCTACGCTACGTTTTTAGAGGCCGAGGTTTGAAGTCCACTGATAACAGCCCGAGATTTCGACTTCGAAGCAAAAACGACAATTTGCTTACTAAAACCCAAAAACTGAAACCAAAAAAAATCTCACAACCAAAATCCAAAATCACCATTCGACTCCTGAGATTTCAAGCTTCAATTTAAAAAAAAATTGACCAAAAAAGCAAACAAAAACATATCAAACAAACTCAAAACGTCAAAGTGAACAAACAAAACATCTCTAATACTATAGGAGACGAGACAAAAACAAAAAATTTGAATTGAAAATAAGGCGACAATTTGGAATACCGTCTGAATGTCCGCCCCCATAAAAGCCCATATCCCGGGTTCCGGTTAAAGAAAGCTGAGATTTCAGGCTTTATTTTAAGCGTAGCAGAAAATTCCATCAATAACAGCCTGAGATTTTGACTCTGGAACGAAAACGACATTTGTTCACTAAAACCCGAAAATTGAAACCAAAAAATTTTCATAACCAAATCCTTAACAGCCATTCTACTCCTGAGATTCCAAGCTTTAATTTAAAAAAATTTGACCAAAACTGGAAGAAAAACACTCTAAAAAAACAAAAACGTCAATTGTCCACAAACAAAACATCTCTAATACTATATAGGAGATTTGAATCGGATATTTTTGGAAATTTAGCAATAAAAGAGGCACGCGACTAGGGAAAGTGTGCTAGTAAGAAATCCAGGTGAAGCGGGCTAGTAAAAGTTGGTAGGAAGGCATGCGGAGAGGAAAGTCAAGCTGATAGAGAACGACCGAAAATAGCGCTAGTTAGCGAGTTAGTTACCCTTATTCATCCAATATTGCGAAGTACTCCTTTCGGCTTTCTGATCACGCATCAGTTGGTCGGCCAGCTTATGGATAAATTCTCGTCTTGTTGAGCCTCAAAACAGCACATACGCATTGGTTGCAGCAGTAAACTTCATACCCCCAGCAGTCAACTTCGGTATACCCCCAGCAGTCAACTTCTGTATAGCCCCAGCAGTAAACTGGTATACCCCAGCAGTAAACTTCGGTATACCCCAGCAGTAAACTTCTGGTATACCCCAGCAGTAAACTTCGGTATAGCCCCAGCAGTAAACTTCGGTATACCCCCAGCAGTAAACTTCGGTACTCCCCAGCAGTAAACTTCGGTATACCCCAAACTTCGGTATACCCCTCAGCAGTAAACTTGGTATACCCCAGCAGTCAACTTCGGTATACCCCCAGCAGTCAACTTCGGTATACCCCCAGCAGTCAACTTCGGTATACCCCCAGCAGTCAACTTTGGTATACCCTCAGCAGTCAACTGTGGTATACCCCCAGCAGTCAACTTCGGTATACCCCCAGCAGTCAACTTCGGTATACCCCCAGCAGTAAACTTCGGTATACCCCAGCAGTCAACTTTGGTATACCCCAGCAGTCACGCACTCAAGACTATTAATGGAACAAGAATTTAATAGAAAATATAACTGTAATGTCGAAGACTGTAATCAGTATAAAATATTCGGACTGTATCTATCTGCGAAATTTTTTACGACCATAAGATATCATAATTAATATTTTGGCTTAACTCTTATATAATATTTTTTTAGATGTTTTTTTATTTTTTTTAGATGTGCAATACGGTTTTTCGTATTTTATTATTTTACCATTTGGACTGCTTATCCTAGGCTTTATAACTGCGAAACGTTTCATAAAAAGAACCTTTGTTTAGACAGAAAAAATTGCATTTTGAAAACCTTGAATTCTCGACCATTTGGACTGTCTTACCATGTTTTTCAACATGAATTTTACAAAATAAGCCTGCATTTTTGATCAAGAGTCTTGCTCGGATTTATGTCGCAGGTAAATCAGTGAGCGCATTTATAACTCACAAGGCTTGATATATACTTTAAACACAAATCACTGGAAGTGACTCTGGATGCATAAAAAAATGCATACCAGAGTATCTTTGTGCGGTAGGCCTAACTATTCAAAACTATGTTCAACATTTTTCTTTGTACATGAGAAGTGGCCTATTTTTTGTCTCTTTTGACACCAATGTGTCTGAGGTTGAGGTCTAGAAATTTTTTTGGAAAAACAGCCGGCTGAGATTGAGGATAAGAATACCAGGCTGAAGTTAAGGCTTAGAATTAGGTAGAGGCCGACAAAATTTTAGGAAATTGTGTGCTGAGGTTGAGGCGCGCAGCTGAGTTAATCGGCGAGTATAACACAACGGATATCTCACAAGCACCTGGAACTTCTGTTGTTGTTCAATTCTAGAATTCATTCAATTCAAGAATTTAATAGAAAATATAACCGTAATGTCGAAGACTGTAATCAGTATAAAATATTTGGACTGTATCTATCCCATTTTTACTGCACATTCTGTAACCACCATAAGGTCTTAATTACGGTCTGTCATACTTCGGCTCGGCTCTTGACTGCAAAACTTTTCAAAATAATTTTTTTTATTAATACAGAATTTACAATGTGCACTTGATTGTCTTTATTTTACAACTAGTTGCGTTGGGCCGGCTGCGCGGGCCCTAACACTCGCGGCCACGCTGCTTGATGAACCGGATATAAAAAATACTTTTCATATACAACGCAATTCAAAACAAATCTCAATCATAAAACCAACACAAATTAATTTCGCTCGGCACACGAACAACATAATTGGAACTACACCATTTTCGCACACTTTTATTTGACAATAACAACGCCACCGCAGGCATGACATTTCAAAACCTTTTATTGTTTAGAAGAATAATTTTTAGAAGAAATCTGAACGACGGGCTTTCTTCATCGATGGAGGATTAGCCAATTAGCCAATAAATTCATTTGAAGTACCGTATTTTCTAATAAAAGCACTCCCAAAAGTGGTACTCTGTAACAGAAACTTTTATTTCTTCAGTAATACAATCAAAGACCCCAGTTTCCTCCCATCCGATACGATAGAGTCCTTCGATCATAGAGCGCTTAATCGAATCCAGGAGATCTTTGGCCTGTTCGATCTTTCGTGACATTTGAAACTAAAAGACTATATTACAAAGTACCACTTTTAGGGAGGGTTTTTATTTGAGGAAATACGGTATCTCAATTCAAAATCAACACTATTAGAATTGTGTCAACTTCCGGGCCTCGAATAAAGTGCAGGGCATGTTTGTGGGCGATAGTTCAACGTAATCCACAAAACAACTTTGTCTAATTTTTATATTATTTTGTAGTCCTACTTTCCTGGCTCACCTACTCATTTTTCCGACCTACTTGCTTTTTTAAAAACCAACAGACAAAAAATTGAAAAACACGTTATAATACAACTTTTCTCTCGAGACAAAAACATTTGAATTCAAAAGAAGGCCAAATTTTAAATTCCCACCAAACGACCACCTCCCAAAAACGTCAAGATCCCCAAGTTCCAGTCCACATTCAGAACCGATCTTTTTTAAAAGAAAGCAGAGATTCTACGCTACGTTTTTAGAGGCCGAGGTTTGAAGTCCACTGATAACAGCTCCGAGATTTCGACTCTCGAAGCAAAAACGACAATTTGCTTACTAAAACCCAAAACTGAAACCAAAAAATCTCACAACCAAAATCCAAAATCACCATTCGACTCCAAGCTTCAATTTAAAAAAAAATTGACCAAAAAAGCAAACAAAAACATATCAAACAAACTCAAAACGTCAAAAGTGAACAAACAAAACATCTCTAATACTATATAGGAGACGAGACAAAAACAAAAAAATTTGAATTGAAAAATAAGGCGACAATTTGGAATACCGTCTGAATGTCCGCCCCCATAAAAGTGCCCATATCCCCGGGTTCCGGTTAAAGAAAGCTGAGATTTCAGGCTTTATTTTAAGCGTAGCAGAAAAAATTCCATCAATAACAGCTCCGAGATTTTGACTCTGGAACGAAAAACGACAATTTGTTCACTAAAACCCGAAACCAAAAATTTTCATAACCAAAATCCTTAACAGCCATTCTACTCCTGAGATTCCAAGCTTTAATTTAAAAAAAAATTTGACCAAAAAACCAAAGAAAAACACTCTAAAAAAACAAAAACGTCAATTGTCCACAAACAAAACATCTCTAATACTATATAGGAGATTTGAATCGGATATTTTTTGGAAATTTAGCAATAAAAGAGGCACGCGACTAGGGAAAGTGTGCTAGTAAGAAATCCAGGTGAAGCGGGCTAGTAAAAGTTGGCTAGGAAGGCATGCGGAGAGGAAAGTCAAGCGATAGAGAACTAGGACCGAAAATAGCGCTAGTTAGCGAGTTAGCGCTAGTTACCCTTATTCATCCAATATTGCGAAGTACTTTCGGCTTTCTGATCACGCATCAGTTGGTCGGCCAGCTTATGGATAAATTCTCGTCTTGTTGAGCTCAAACAGCACATACGCATTGGTTGCTCCTCCATCGACCAAGAAATTCATGAAGAGACGCAGCGGCCAGCGATTCGTAGGCGGCTTGTAAGCATAACGACCTGTCATTTCGTCGAAGATGTCCATAGCAAATTTTGTCTATGTTTACAGTCCATGTTTACATTCATTTTGTAGCTCAGTGAGTGGGCTACAACATAGTTAAATTCTGTATCAGTAGAGGCAATTACTACGCGTGACAAGCCGAGTGTTAAAGGAGCATGCTAACCTGTTCAAATTTCTCCCGCCAATTCAAAAATTTCCTGATCATTGAACCTCTGTACGGCTTTTTTAACTTGGTTTCTGACAAAACTATACCTAAAATAAAATTCTATTTGAACAGGTGAGCATGCCCCTTTAAATGACAGAAAATGCTTAAAGAGGCCCTGACATACCGGCCCATTTTTCCTTTGGTCCTCAGTTTTTTTGTGATTTCACTTTCCTCCTCATTTGTAAAAATACCAAACACTGAATCATAATTTCAGCATGCACGAGAAGATGTCACATGGCGGAACAACATCAAATTGGTGCCACATTTGCAACAAAGTCGGTAGAGGATCACATCGCAGCTGCAGCAAATGACCGGCATGTGAAGAGCACTCCTTATACTTCTGGTTAAAGTACCACGTCATCAACGATGAAGGGATTCCACCAACCAAGAAGCCAACCACTATTGCCACGTCTGCCGGAAGGTAACAAGGTGGCTGTGCATCGCTGCAAGAAACATTTCTGCAAGACACACCGATCAGTAGAGATGAGAAAAGATGTTCGTCGTGCCGATAAATTAGTTTATGTGACAATCATATGTATGTATTGACGTCTGGTTGTATATTGTTCAGTAATAAATCAAATCATGCAATCAAGCAATTAAACTGCAGTAAACAGCACTTTTCTGGAGTTGTACTAAACGTTATAGTCCATGTTTACATTTGTATACCCCCAGCAGTAAACTTCGGTATACCCCCAGCAGTAAACTTCGGTATACCCCCAGCAGTAAACTTCGGTATACCCCCAGCAGTAAACTTCGGTATACCAGCAGTAAACTTCGGTATACCCTCAGCAGTCAACTTCGGTATACCCCCAGCAGTCAACTTCGGTATACCCCAGCAGTCAACTTCGGTATACCCCAGCAGTCAACTTTGGTATACCTCAGCAGTCAACTGTGGTATACCCCAGCAGTCCTGGTATACCCCAGCAGTCAACTTCGGTATACCCCCAGCAGTAAACTGGTATACCCCAGCAGTCAACTTTGGTATACCCCAGCAGTCACGCACTCAAGACTATTAATGGAACAAGAATTTAATAGAAAATATAACTGTAATGTCGAAGACTGTAATCAGTATAAAATATTCGGACTGTATCTATCTGCGAAATTTTTTACGACCATAAGATATCATAATTAATATTTTGGCTTAACTCTTATATAATATTTTTTTAGATGTTTTTTTATTTTTTTTAGATGTGCAATACGGTTTTTCGTATTTTATTATTTTACCATTTGGACTGCTTATCCTAGGCTTTATAACTGCGAAACGTTTCATAAAAAGAACCTTTGTTTAGACAGAAAAAATTGCATTTTGAAAACCTTGAATTCTCGACCATTTGGACTGTCTTACCATGTTTTTCAACATGAATTTTACAAAATAAGCCTGCATTTTTGATCAAGAGTCTTGCTCGGATTTATGTCGCAGGTAAATCAGTGAGCGCATTTATAACTCACAAGGCTTGGATATATACTTTAAACACAAATCACTCGGAAGTGACTCTGGATGCATAAAAAAATGCATACCAGAGTATCTTTGTGCGGTAGGCCTAACTATTCAAAACTATGTTCAACATTTTTCTTTGTACATGAGAAGTGGCCTATTTTTGTCTCTTTTGACACCAATGTGTCTGAGGTTGAGGTCTAGAAATTTTTGGAAAAACAGCCGGCTGAGATTGAGGATAAGAATACCAGGCTGAAGTTAAGGCTTAGAATTAGGTAGAGGCCGACAAAATTTTAGGAAATTGTGTGCTGAGGTTGAGGCGCGCAGCTGAGTTAATCGGCGAGTATAACACAACGGATATCTCACAAGCACCTGGAACTTCTGTTGTTGTTCAATTCTAGAATTCATTCAATTCAAGAATTTAATAGAAAATATAACCGTAATGTCGAAGACTGTAATCAGTATAAAATATTTGGACTGTATCTATCCCATTTTTACTGCACATTCTGTAACCACCATAAGGTCTTAATTACGGTCTGTCATACTTCGGCTCGGCTCTTGACTGCAAAACTTTTCAAAATAATTTTTTTTATTAATACAGAATTTACAATGTGCACTTGATTGTCTTTATTTTACAACTAGTTGCGTTGGGTGGCTGCGCCGGGCCCTAACACTCGCGGCCACGCTGCTTGATGAACCGGATATAAAAAATACTTTTCATATACAACGCAATTCAAAACAAATCTCAATCATAAAACCAACACAAATTAATTTCGCTCGGCACACGAACAACATAATTGGAACTACACCATTTTCGCACACTTTTATTTGACAATAACAACGCCACCGCAGGCATGACATTTCAAAACCTTTTATTGTTTAGAAGAATAATTTTTAGAAGAAATCTGAACGACGGGCTTTCTTCATCGATGGAGGATTAGCCAATTAGCCAATAAATTCATTTTTTGAAGTACCGTATTTCTTCTAATAAAAGCACTCCCCAAAAGTGGTACTCTGTAACAGAAACTTTTATTTCTTCAGTAATACAATCAAAGACCCCAGTTTCCTCCCATCCGATACGATAGAGTCCTTCGATCATAGAGCGCTTAATCGAATCCAGGAGATCTTTGGCCTGTTCGATCTTTCGTGACATTTGAAACTAAAAGACTATATTACAAAGTACCACTTTTAGGAGGGTTTTTATTTGAGGAAATACGGTATCTCAATTCAAAATCAACACTATTAGAATTGTGTCAACTTCCGGGCCTCGAATAAAGTGCAGGGCATGTTTGTGGGCGATAGTTCAACGTAATCCACAAAACAACTTTGTCTAATTTTATATTATTTTGTAGTCCTACTTTCCTGGCTCACCTACTCATTTTTCCGACCTACTTGCTTTTTTAAAAACCAACAGACAAAAAATTGAAAAAACACGTTATAATACAACTTTCTCTCGAGACAAAAACATTTGAATTCAAAAGAAGGCCAAATTTTAAATTCCCACCAAACGACCACCTCCCTAAAAACGTCAAGATCCCCAAGTTCCAGTCCACATTCAGAACCGATCTTTTTTTTAAAAGAAAGCAGAGATTCTACGCTACGTTTTTAGAGGCCGAGGTTTGAAGTCCACTGATAACAGCTCCGAGATTTCGACTCTCGAAGCAAAAACGACAATTTGCTTACTAAAACCCAAAAACTGAAACCAAAAATCTCACAACCAAAATCCAAAATCACCATTCGACTCCTGAGATTTCAAGCTTCAATTTAAAAAAATTGACCAAAAAGCAAACAAAACATATCAAACAAACTCAAAACGTCAAAAGTGAACAAACAAAACATCTCTAATACTATATAGGAGACGAGACAAAAACAAAAAATTTGAATTGAAAAATAAGGCGACAATTTGGAATACCGTCTGAATGTCCGCCCCATAAAAGTGCCCATATCCCCGTTCCGGTTAAAGAAAGCTGAGATTTCAGGCTTTATTTTAAGCGTAGCAGAAAAATTCCATCAATAACAGCTCCGAGATTTTGACTCTGGAACGAAAAACGACAATTTGTTCACTAAAACCCGAAAATTGAAACCAAAAAAATTTTCATAACCAAAATCCTTAACAGCCATTCTACTCCTGAGATTCCAAGCTTTAATTTAAAAAAAAATTTGACCAAAAAACCAAAGAAAAACACTCTAAAAACAAAAACGTCAATTGTCCACAAACAAAACATCTCTAATACTATATAGGAGATTTGAATCGGATATTTTGGAAATTTAGCAATAAAAGAGGCACGCAGGAAAGCAAAGAAATCCAGGTGAAGCGGGCTAGTAAAGTTGGCTAGGAAGGCATGCGGAGAGGAAAGTCAAGCGATAGAGAACTAGGACCGAAAATAGCGCTAGTTAGCGAGTTAGCGCTATTACCCTATTCATCCATATTGCGAAGTACTTTCGGCTTTCTGATCACGCATCCGGCCAGCATTAACTTCTCAACAGCAGCACTCGGTTCATACCCTTCAGCATAACCCCCAGCAGTAAACTTCGGTATACCCCAGCAGTAAACTTCGGTATACCCCCAGCAGTAAACTTCGGTATACCCCCAGCAGTAAACTTCGGTATACCCCCAGCAGTAAACTTCGGTATACCCCCAGCAGTCAACTTCGGTATACCCCAGCAGTCAACTTCGGTATACCCCCAGCAGTCAACTTCGGTATACCCCCAGCAGTCAACTTTGGTATACCCTCAGCAGTCAACTGTGGTATACCCCAGCAGTCAACTTCGGTATACCCCAGCAGTCAACTTCGGTATACCCCAGCAGTAAACTTCGGTATACCCCCAGCAGTCAACTTTGGTATACCCCCAGCAGTCACGCACTCAAGACTATTAATGGAACAAGAATTTAATAGAAAATATAACTGTAATGTCGAAGACTGTAATCAGTATAAAATATTCGGACTGTATCTATCTGCGAAATTTTTTACGACCATAAGATATCATAATTAATATTTTGGCTTAACTCTTATATAATATTTTTTTAGATGTTTTTTTATTTTTTTTAGATGTGCAATACGGTTTTTCGTATTTTATTATTTTACCATTTGGACTGCTTATCCTAGGCTTTATAACTGCGAAACGTTTCATAAAAAGAACCTTTGTTTAGACAGAAAAAATTGCATTTTGAAAACCTTGAATTCTCGACCATTTGGACTGTCTTACCATGTTTTTCAACATGAATTTTACAAAATAAGCCTGCATTTTTGATCAAGAGTCTTGCTCGGATTTATGTCGCAGGTAAATCAGTGAGCGCATTTATAACTCACAAGGCTTGGATATATACTTTAAACACAAATCACTCGGAAGTGACTCTGGATGCATAAAAAAATGCATACCAGAGTATCTTTGTGCGGTAGGCCTAACTATTCAAAACTATGTTCAACATTTTTCTTTGTACATGAGAAGTGGCCTATTTTTTGTCTCTTTTGACACCAATGTGTCTGAGGTTGAGGTCTAGAAATTTTTTTGGAAAAACAGCCGGCTGAGATTGAGGATAAGAATACCAGGCTGAAGTTAAGGCTTAGAATTAGGTAGAGGCCGACAAAATTTTAGGAAATTGTGTGCTGAGGTTGAGGCGCGCAGCTGAGTTAATCGGCGAGTATAACACAACGGATATCTCACAAGCACCTGGAACTTCTGTTGTTGTTCAATTCTAGAATTCATTCAATTCAAGAATTTAATAGAAAATATAACCGTAATGTCGAAGACTGTAATCAGTATAAAATATTTGGACTGTATCTATCCCATTTTTACTGCACATTCTGTAACCACCATAAGGTCTTAATTACGGTCTGTCATACTTCGGCTCGGCTCTTGACTGCAAAACTTTTCAAAATAATTTTTTATTAATACAGAATTTACAATGTGCACTTGATTGTCTTTTATTTTACAACTAGTTGCGTTGGGCTGCGCCGGCCCTAACACTCGCGGCCACGCTGCTTGATGAACCGGATATAAAAATACTTTTCATATACAACGCAATTCAAAACAAATCTCAATCATAAAACCAACACAAATTAATTTCGCTCGGCACACGAACAACATAATTGGAACTACACCATTTTCGCACACTTTTATTTGACAATAACAACGCCACCGCAGGCATGACATTTCAAAACCTTTTATTGTTTAGAAGAATAATTTTTAGAAGAAATCTGAACGACGGGCTTTCTTCATCGATGGAGGATTAGCCAATTAGCCAATAAATTCATTTTTGAAGTACCGTATTTCCTCTAATAAAAGCACTCCCAAAGTGGTACTCTGTAACAGAAACTTTTATTTCTTCAGTAATACAATCAAAGACCCCAGTTTCCTCCCATCCGATACGATAGAGTCCTTCGATCATAGAGCGCTTAATCGAATCCAGGAGATCTTTGGCCTGTTCGATCTTTCGTGACATTTGAAACTAAAAGACTATATTACAAAGTACCACTTTTAGGGAGGGTTTTTATTTGAGGAAATACGGTATCTCAATTCAAAATCAACACTATTAGAATTGTGTCAACTTCCGGGCCTCGAATAAAGTGCAGGGCATGTTTGTGGGCGATAGTTCAACGTAATCCACAAAACAACTTTGTCTAATTTTTATATTATTTTGTAGTCCTACTTTCCTGGCTCACCTACTCATTTTTCCGACCTACTTGCTTTTTTAAAACCAACAGACAAAAAAATTGAAAAAACACGTTATAATACAACTTTTCTCGAGACAAAAACATTTGAATTCAAAAGAAGGCCAAATTTTAAATTCCCACCAAACGACCACCTCCCTAAAAACGTCAAGATCCCCAAGTTCCAGTCCACATTCAGAACCGATCTTTTTTTTAAAAGAAAGCAGAGATTCTACGCTACGTTTTTAGAGGCCGAGGTTTGAAGTCCACTGATAACAGCTCCGAGATTTCGACTCTCGAAGCAAAAAAACGACAATTTGCTTACTAAAACCCAAAAACTGAAACCAAAAAAAATCTCACAACCAAAATCCAAAATCACCATTCGACTCCTGAGATTTCAAGCTTCAATTTAAAAAAAAATTTGACCAAAAAGCAAACAAAACATATCAAACAAACTCAAAACGTCAAAAGTGAACAAACAAAACATCTCTAATACTATATAGGAGACGAGACAAAAACAAAAATTTGAATTGAAAAATAAGGCGACAATTTGGAATACCGTCTGAATGTCCGCCCCATAAAAGTGCCCATATCCCCGGGTTCCGGTTAAAGAAAGCTGAGATTTCAGGCTTTATTTTAAGCGTAGCAGAAAATTCCATCAATAACAGCTCCGAGATTTTGACTCTGGAACGAAAAAACGACAATTTGTTCACTAAAACCCGAAAATTGAAACCAAAAATTTTCATAACCAAAATCCTTAACAGCCATTCTACTCCTGAGATTCCAAGCTTTAATTTAAAAAAATTTGACCAAAAAACCAAAGAAAAACACTCCAATAAAAACAAAAACGTCAATTGTCCACAAACAAAACATCTCTAATACTATATAGGAGATTTGAATCGGTTATTTTTTGGAAATTTAGCAATAAAAGAGGCACGCGACTAGGAAAGTGTGCTAGTAAGAAATCCAGGTGAAGCGGGCTAGTAAAAGTTGGCTAGGAAGGCATGCGGAGAGGAAAGTCAAGCGATAGAGAACTAGGACCGAAAATAGCGCTAGTTAGCGAGTTAGCGCTAGTTACCCTTATTCATCCAATATTGCGAAGTACTCCTTTCGGCTTTCTGATCACGCATCAGTTGGTCGGCCAGCTTATGGATAAATTCTCGTCTTGTTGAGCTTCCTCAAAACAGCACATACGCATTGGTTGCTCCTCCATCGACCAAGAAATTCATGAAGAGACGCAGCGGCCAGCGATTCGTAGGCGGCTTGTAAGCATAACGACCTGTCATTTCGTCGAAGATGTCCATAGCAAATTTTGTCTATGTTTACAGTCCATGTTTACATTCATTTTGTAGCTCAGTGAGTGGGCTACAACATAGCGTTAAATTCTGTATCAGTAGAGGCAATTACTACGCAGTCAACTTTGGCTAATATAGCTAATTATAGCTAACCAATATAGCTGATAGATACAGCTAACCGATATAACCGATATTTATCTAAAGATATATATCTTGTTAAGAGATATAAAAAGTAGGAAGAACCAAATATCCTGGATTCTAGGTTGTTTAGCGCTTCGCGGCCATAGACCCAACTTGCTCCTCATTGCAAAGGAGGGGGAAGGGAAAGATATATATTAGGTTGGTGCATAAGTTTTAAACCATACAAAAGACCGCCAAAATTTTCTTAAAACAGTGTAGACATCAACAAATATTTAATCACTTTGTATCCTGCAAATGGCATATTACACTTAGCTTGATTACTTGATAAGTCACCATTTGGCTCCAAACACTTATGAGGTATTGAGAGTACATAATTTTCCGCTTTTGTGATCAACTTAATCTGAGCTTCATGGCATTATCTTATCACTATGTTGTAGCGCAGCTCAAGAGCTACAAAACCCGTTACAGAATGATCTTTGATATCTGAGTGTTGAGATATGACCTTTGGAAAAATTGATTTCTTGAAAAAATGACCAAAATCCAAGTTTTTGCCAATTTTTCGGATTTTGGTCATTTTTTCAAGAAATCAATTTTTTCCAAAAGGTCATATCTCAACACTCAGATATCAAAAGATCATTCTGTAACGAGGGTTTTGTAGCTCTTGAGCTGCGCTACAACATAGTGATAAGATAATGCCATGACGCTCGAGATTCAAAAAAAACTTTGATCACTTAAAGTGATGAAAATTCGTGTCAACTTCTCAAAATAACCTCATAGGTGTTTGGAGCCAAATGGTGACCTATCCAAAATAATCAAGCTAAGTGTAATATGCCATTTGAAAGAGGACACTTAGGGCTACAAAATGGTATTAAATATTTGTTGATGTCTACACTGTTTTAAGAAAATTTTGGCGGTCTTTTGTATGGTTTAAAACTTATGCACCAACCTAATATCTTGGATAAATGAAATATGTATATCTTGGATATATGAAACATATATATCTTTGGACTAAGCCTAAGCCAACTTGATATATATTGATATATATCAATTGATATATGATATATATCTCGGCCAACCGAAGCTAACCGATATAGCTAACCAATTTTGCGCATTTTCAAAAATAATACTTAAAAAATCAACTGCTGGGGGTATACCGAAGTTTAGCCAAACCTGCTTTTAAACTTCAGAAGCTACTGTCAAATTTTGAATTCCGCTCAAGACAATAAATATTTGAATTCACAAAAAATTCAACGTTTGAAAATTTATGGTCTTGAGCGGAATTCAAAATTTGCCGCTCGATATAACGAACCCCTATAGCTGGTCCCCAGGAGGTCGGTTACATCGAGCGTCGACTGTATATTGTTTTTTATTGCAAATTTTTTCTGTATATTTTTTTATGAAAATTACAAACTCAAAGCACTGCTTTGTGCAGTTTTTTATAGGCTTCCACACGGTATATTTAGTTTTGTAAAATAAAAACTGAGTAGAAAATTATACCTCGTTTTTCAAAAAAATGACTGATTTTAAGAAAACGAACTTTTCTATGTCTTTTAATTTTTGGATGAAGAACATATGCTATTTATGACTCTACGATACCACATTTGAAAGCTTAGATTCAGGTTTATCTTATAAGTATAAAGTTTTTAGTAAAACGAAAATTATTTGTGAGATTTAGAGACTTTTATCCACAAAAAACAATCTTCATGCCGAAATTTTTAATATGGCACTAAGGTAAGCCACCAGGAAAGGGTACGTGGATACCCCGAAAAGATGGCATTTAAACATAGTTTTATCGATTGAGGACTGCCGCATATATAAACTCGGGTATGCATGCTTTTTTAATGCATCCAGAGTCACCTTTGAGTGAATTGTGTATATTTGTTCAGCAAAGTAGAGTGACTGAGCAAAACTATAGAGCATCTGAACACCGTATGTGCGTTTTAAGCACATGTGCGTTTTTAACCCCTCTGGGGTGTGCGTCTGTTAGAGACTGTGCTTTAATTGGAGACTGCGCGTTTATTTTTTTAATCCCTTAGCGCCAAAGACGCCGAAATTTTCGACAAACATTTCACTTTTTTTTACTTTTTGCGTCGGCCCCGGAATCGAGATTTTTCAAAAAAAAATTAAGTTTCGGCATGGCTAAAAGCTATCCAAATTGCTTATTTACACCATTAAGTTTATTACCGTATCCGCTCTAATTGTAAGCCACTCTCTAATAACACGCCACCCCCGAGGGTGGATCGAAAAATTATACGCCACTCTCTAATTATCCGCCATCCAAGGCCATTTTACCTGCACCTTTTTCAGCAAAAAAATGGACAAATTATGCTAAAAATGCGAGTTTCTGCTGCGAATCAGTATACTGCTAGTAGTTACTTTGCAGCATTTGCATGATTTTGTTGTTGTTATTTATTTAGAAAAAAATATTGGGCTGCATTTGTGTTTGATCGTCTTCCGAAAAAAATTGCTGTGGTCGCCTTTTTGTTAGATCTACATTATTATACAACGCTACAGCTATCATATCTACAGTTATTGCAGCTATTATACGACTGAAGTTATTATACAGCAATAGTCTAGGTTATTATCTGAAAAATTTTGTAAGTCTAGTTTAAAAATCCGATTCGACAAACTTTATACAGGTTGGGCATCCGTTCTTAACTCATCAATACCTACTCTCAGAAAATTTTTAAAATTAAAATATGAATTGCAAAATACTGAAGAAAAACAACAGGGGAACCAAGCAAGAAATCGGTACCCACATTTAACCAGGGCCGTATAAAAAAAGACCTTCTAATTGCACAAAAATCTTTTTAGTTATTGCTAATAGTGTTCATAAATGAACATTGGGTTTTGCGGTGCTGATATCTACAGTATATTGGTTGTGGCTGTAGGTCGAAGAATAATCCGCCACTCTCTAATTATCCGCCACCCCCGAGGGGAGGTTGAAAAATTATACGCCCTGGCTTATAATTAGAGCCGATACGGTAGTTACAATCTCAAATTTTATGTTGTCATTTTTCTTTTAATTTCAATGCCATTTTATTAAACTTTTGCAGCAGCATGCCCTGAATCTTGGCTTTCTAATAAGCTGTCAAAGTGCCCTGAATGATTTTCGAAATATAGACCTTTAGAAGTTTAAAAAAAAACTTTTATTTTTTAAAAATTATTTTGAAACCTCTAAATTTCGTCAAATTAAGAACTGTTCAGAAAAGTCTGATAGCTCATTGGACAGCCAAGATTTAGAGCTATACGCTAGTGTCAAAAGTTTTAAAATTTTTCAACAAAAATTTAGTGAAAAATGGCAAAACGAAAATCCCGACGGGATTTTCAAAAAACTAAAACATATTCAGATGAGTTTCTGATGAGCTAACTGAAGTAAAATGATATCTAGATTCTTTAGTCAATGTCTTTTTAGCGTTAGTACCAATTTCATACTTAAAAAATCGTGGTTAGAAAATTATTCGAAAACCATCCAGAAATTTTAGTGCACACCTCTATAATAAGCATTCGATTTTAAAACAACTAGAAATGGCGTAAATCTGAAATGAAAATTTCAAAAATATGTCTTTTGAAAAAAAAATCGCTAAAACCAGCAAGCACTGGATAAAATAGGCTTTTGGGGGTGTGCGATTATTAGAGACTATGCGTTTATTTTTTCGATACCCCTCTAGGATGTGCGTCTATTAGAGACTGCGCTTCAATTGGAGAATGTGCTTTTATTAGAGTAAATACGGTAGCCGTGCATTCAACAAAAGACTCTACTTTTCAATTCTATAGAAATCAGGAAAAGATTTGAGTTTTTAGCTCATTTGAGATTTTAGCTGTAAACCCAAAATCGCGAAATATGTGGAGCTCGTGGTATTTTTCGTGGTATTTAAAAAAACAGCTGTGTAAAATATTGACTGTGCCACGAGATACGGACCCTAAAATGGCACTGTTTTTGTTTAGACCACCCAAATATCAATTTTTTGCCTGGGGGAGGTCACTGCTTGAGTACCGTATTTACTCTGATAGAAGCGCAGTCCCTAATAGACGCAACTCTTTTTCTCAGCCATAGTGGTTTGTGATAAACTTCAAACGAGCTATCAACATGTATTTCATTGCACTTGAAAATAGGTTGAAGCTTTGACAAATGTAGAGACAAATAAAAGAGTGCAAAAGTGATAAAAAAAAATCAATAAGAGCTTGAAAAATTCAAACTGCTTCAAATAGCGTCACGAAAACAACTCAGGATCATGTTATAGCGCAACTCAAAACCTAACAACTCACTTTAACGAATAACGAAATCTGAGATATGTCCTCTTCAAAAAAGTCAATTTCTTAAAAATGATCAAAATCCAAAAAAATTCGAAAAACTTAGATTTTGATCATTTTTTCAAGAAATTGACTAACCGTAGGATCTTCACTGCACCAACGTTGGCGTCGTCAGAGTGATTTACGATTGATGTCTTCCTTTTTACATTATCCTCAGCTATTTCCATACAGAAAACTTGTCCTACTACGCTGATGTGTTGCTCTTGAGCCCAGGCGAAGCTCTTGTGAATGCCATTAGTGAGAAGGAGGAATGCCGACACAACCGTTAAACATAAGAGCGATACCCTCATGTTGGAGGATAAGAGCTTGAATAAAGTGTTTCATTCCTGTTGCAGCTCTTTTTAAAGCAGTTTGTGGTCGTTGGTTATTATAAAATAGAGGCAGCAATTTTTAGGAATACTAAAGATTATTAATATGTTGAATGTTTTCTGTGCAGTTCTTTGCTGGCTAATAACTGTGAACGAAACAAATAAGCAAAGAAATGGCAGCAGTCTTTACTCCATTCACACATGTTTGATTCAACGCCTCTTTTTCGCTATTGGCAAATTAAAAGGGAATGACTCCGAGACAAGAGCTTGGAATAAGCAAAGCTGAATTATTTTCAAATTTGTTTAGCAGCCAATGCTATTTGAACAAGAATAATGAACACGAACATGCCTTTGATTCAAATTTATCAAGAGGAGGACAATCAGTGAACAAAGGACAACGCAAACACACCACAACAGAGCACTTAACGAAATTCCGAAACTATTTTCCACTGACATCTTTTGGAGCAAATTGACGAAAATCAAGTAGATGGAGGCGGAGGTGGAGGCGTTGGAGCTGAAAGTTTTTTGTAAAAAAGCTTCACTAGCACAGAACAAAAAAGTTACCAGTCATTTTCGAACCCATCATTGATGGGGGCGGCGGAGGAGGAGCGCTCATAGGCGGAGGTGGTGGTGGAAACGGCGAACTTCCCATCTGACCCATCATGGGAGTAGGCGGCTGCGGCGGAGGAGGAGGTGGAATTGGAGTTCTTGCTGAAAAGGACACATCGAATTACAATTTTTAATTAAAAATAACACGAAAAATAACGTACTCATTGGAGGTGGAGGCGGAAACATTCCAGATACGCCCTGAGGTGGTCGCATAGGCGGCGGAACCATTCCCTGTCCTGGCATCTGCATTTGCATAGAAGGCATTTGAAGACCAGTATGCATTCCCGGCATCCCTTGCATTCCTGGCATCCCCTGCTGCATAGCCTGCATCCCCTGCTGCATCCCTTGCATCTGAGGAGGTGGCATCCCACCAAGTCCACCGATTCCCATCATCGGAGGCATCGGAGGAGCCATGGGCATTGGTCTTAATATTAGTGATTGGTTAAAAAAGGCCGGAAGCAAAAGAAAAAAATAACATCTCTACCTTAATCCCGGAATATCAGAGAACACTTGATGAGGTCGATCGTTCGGGAAGAGAGGATTCTGAGCAGCCAACAGTCTTTCCGCAGCGGTACCGTGTCTTTCGCCTTTGGTATCCTTTTTGAAAGCATAGGAACAAGTGATAGGTCGATTGCAAAGATACTGTCCATTCATAGCTAAATAGATATGTAAAGATGCATAGAAAATGATACTTAGAAGCATTCTACCTTCTAGCGCCAAATCTGAAGCCTCAAAAGATGCGAAATTAATAAACGCAAAACCCTTGCTGTTGCCAGTATCCGTGTCACGCATAATTTTAGGCACCTAAGAAGAAAACCCAGAAATTCATGAATATTAAACATAAAACCTGGTGCACATGGACCGCAGCGGTTATGTGTGGCTATGTTTTGTAGGAGTCGACAACTGCATGGGGAATTTTGTTAGGAACTTTTTGGAAAAAAATTAAGTTTGAGAGAGAAATTTGCATTATAAAAATCCATGAATGACTTCTTTTTTCGTTTTTTTGGCCCGCGCAAATTCAAAATCTTGAAAATGGCCATTATCATAAGTTAAGTCGACGGTCCTTTAATGCAGAAGTCAACAAGGGAGCCACCTAGTCTCGACCAATGTGCGTCAGGTTCTACCCTACCTGGAGAATGACACCAAACGCGGAAAAAGTATCGAAGAGCAACTTTTCATCCACTTCTGCATCCAGATTTCCGACGAATAGATTGGCGCCCACATCCATGTTCTTCTCATTAGCAGACGCTTTGTTGACTTTAATAGGCTTGCCATACAGCTTGATCATGTTCATAATTTTGATTGCGTAGTCAGCGTCCTCTTCACCCATGAACTCAACAAAACCAAATCTAAAAAATAAATGTGGAAATCAGATATGGCAAATATGGATAGTCTCAATATTTTTTTTCAATTTGATATGGTCACAACTTTTATGTAGGCCTAATCTCGAACTTCTGTTTCGATAGATCAATTTAATTCAGGATTCCGTTACCATATTTAGGCTGCAACCGATATTTAGCGACTAACGACTGAAAATTTACTTAATTCTGGCAAATAATTTAAATTTTCATTTAAGTTTGGAAATTTAGCGACTAATGGCTGAAACCTGGCGACTAATTTTCACAAAAATTTGTCAGTCATTTTTTTAATTTATTGTGTTCTTACAGGCAAATAGTGGTCGTAGAACACAAAAAAACAACAATTACAGATGCAACCGCAAGAGATTGGACAGCGCTCGTGTGGACAGCTTTGAAAGAGTGATTCAACGAGGAATATGTCAATGACCAAGGAAAGTGTCTCTTTTCTAAAAGTTTTTACGTGTTCTTTGACCACGATTTGCCTTTAAGAAACACTGAAAATTAAAAAAAACGACTAAAAAAATCATCTAATTTAAGGGTAAATTTGAATTAGTCGGCTTACAACAGAAGGAGAGCGAACAAGTGTTTGAACATTGCGCTTTCATTTTAACAATACGTAACTATAATTAGCATTGTCTTGGAATGTGCGCATAGGTGGCCGGGTGGTCACTTGCTCGGGTAGCAGGCTCTTGAGTTTGATCCCATGTGGCTGCTTTTAATTTATTTTTGCTGTTTTCCGTCATCCAGTGCTCGTAAATAATTACTATGCTGACAAATAGTTTAAAGCAGTTTAAAAATCATAAATTTTCGTCAGACTGAATTTTGCTCGATTGTTAAGATGAAGAATGCATTAACGTGACAACACTTTAAAGTCTTTGCCATCGATAAACGTCTTTAATGATTTTTCAACTGCTTTAAATTACTTATAAACATAAAAATTTCTAAAAATATATTTATAGAAAACAGCAAAAATCAACAAATCAATAAAAATCAACCACTCGGAATGGAACTCGAAAGCCTCTCACCCCGAGCCACTGGGCACAATGAAATTCTCGGAAACCCTGTATTATAGAGAGAAAGAGAGAATGGAGCATACCCCTGATGAGACCCTGTGATTCGATCTTTTGGCATATTAACACTGGCAACCGGGCTGTAATAATGAAAAAAGTTTATTAGAAAAGAAGTAATTAAAAAGAGATACCCTGACTGCACAAATAGTTCCCACAACACGGATTCTGAGACCTTCTCGTCTAGCCCACCAACATAAATGGTCGCATCTAAAAATGTGCGTAATTTACTCCTAATCACAAAATAAAATAACTCCTACCTTGATTTCTTTCCTGCACTGGAATTGAAGCCATTTTAGCAAACTAAAAACGGAGAAATGTAGGAAAATAGGTGCGGTGACGTTTCTCCGACTTTAGACATTTGTCTAAAGTCGGAGAAACGCTCAAAACAACAGGGGGGACCAAGGCAGGTTTTTTACGTTTTTTTCGAAAATTTTCAGATCAGTTTGAACCACCAAAAACCATCCAAAAGCACCTCAAGCCACCCGAAACCGGCCAAAAAGCCTCAGCGGTCGTTCTGTAAAATAATTTCAACGGACATCGCTCATTTCCATTGGTTGAAGTCACTTTTCTTATTCTGCTTTTCTCTAATCATCGAGGATGCGGTGGTCAAGGCTTGAGGTTTTTTGGCTGGTTTTAGGCGGCTTGAGGTGCTTTTGGATGTGTTTTGGTGGTTCGAACATGATCTGAAAATTTTCGTAAAAAATGTAAAATATCTGCCTTCGCTCCTTCTGTTGCTTTTGAAGGCTTCTCCGACTTTAGACATTTGCCTAGTGTCGGAGAATCGTTTCTCCGACTATAGACATTTGTCTAAAGTCGGAGAAACTTTGCCGAAAAATACGGACAGAACACTCAATGATACAGGGATCAGGCACACGGACCATAATTGACATTCAAACAAACGAAGAAAGTAACAGGAAGTCAGATAGTTTATTTTTCATGAAAAAAATAAAGCGAATCAAAAGTAAAATTTCAATCATAATTTTCATCGAAGAAATTTCTGAATCTTTCCCGACAAATGTTTGGCCCAAATTCACTGAATTCTGTGCGAGAAACAAACTTCGATTGAAACGAAGTTGCTACTTCACTTCCTTTGGCTTCAACCAAATTTGCGGCACACTCCCACGCATGTGTTACTGGGTTTTCTGGAAGGGCTACTTTGAAGTCAAACATCTCGTCTAGTAGTGGCCTCAAGTCCAGTTCACTAAACACAAGCATTAAGCACAATTTGATTGATTCAAATCTCACACTCTCTCCTTGAAATTTTCAAACAACGTGTTTCCTCCTATGAGCACAATATTCTTTAACATTTCAAAGCGAACTGCTAAAACGAAACATGTCAGTAAGATAAAGGAAAGTTTTTTCCAACAGGGCTACCTTCAGGGAGCTTGTTGAGAGAGTAGCCGATAGCTTCAACAATACCCATCTGACTTAATCCGACGTCACTCGGATGAAAGAGGATTTCTGGTGTAGCGAATCGCTCTACTCCAAGACAGATTTTCGACCTATCTTCTAGTGGCTTTGAAGACGGCATGCGTACCACTCCTCGAATATCTTCAACAAAATCAGGCAAAATGTAATCGCGTTTGATTGAGACATCTCCTGCTTTCTTTTGTCTAAAGTTGCTCATTTTTTACATAAAATATTTTCTGATATCACTTCCAGGAATCGTAAAACTTACTGGCATCTTTTCATGTCCGTAAGTAAATCAGTAGAGACAAAGCAAACATCCTCCTTGCACTGATTGATCATGTATGTTTCCTCCAAGACGTTCATGTACCGAAAAGAAATCCATTCTTTTAACTGGTTCGTAAGCGCCTTGCCACCCACTTCAACTCTTGAATATAAGACATAATAAGACCTAAATGTCGTAATTTTAAAAAACGTACCGAACTATTCCACTTCTTACGACCTGACCTTCCACAAACGGCACAATGTGAGTGAACGAATGTGAGGAATCAACAATCAAACAACACGAATTCCTGGAATGCTCATTTGACGGCTGGTTAACACTTTTCATGTAGCTGCAATGGGCAACACACGAAGGAGCTGAAACAAGCGATTAAAACAATATATACGGCAACTTGGAACTGCAAAATACCTGATGTACGCAGGAATGAATCAAATTGATAAGTTTCAAAGACCACTTCATGGGACACATCGTTCACTGCCTTGGCCAAATCGCTTGGATCAGTGAGAACAAGACGTGAATTTTGGAACTCCACATTCAGGGCTTCCTTGCCAAATATTCTGTCCCATACTTGCAATTGCGTATCCCAATTGACTAAGATAAGAAGATGTTACAGGTTACGACAACTCAAAATTTAAAACTCACCTAAGTATCCTCGCTCAAAGGGTAAAAGGAAGAAGAGTGAAGACCTATCCTGACATTCCTCCAATTCGTCGGCGACATAGATTCGTTTGCGATCATTTTTTGCCTTTATAACTGCGTTTGGAAAAATCCTAAAAACAATCGAATACACTCAAGTCTCAATACGGCGAACCCACGTCAAGTTCGTTTCCGTATACGGTCGAACGATTTCTTATCACTTTTTTCGAAATGTTTTGCCAATTGGGATGGAGCACCTTTGGTTTACCCCCAGCTGTCAACTTTGGTGTACCCCCAACGATGAACAACAAACCATTTTTAACCACTTTTGCGCATTTTTTTAAATAATACTTTAAAAAATCAACTGCTGGGGGTACACCGAAGTTGACTGCTGGGGGTATACCAAAGTTGACGGCTGGGGGTACACCAAAGTTTAGCCCTTCAGTTCCAAAAATAGCAATACATTGTTATTGCTCAGGTTCTCGCTCGAAACTAAAGCCGAGGAATTTTAAAATTTCGGAGTGAGGTCCACTTTCTAAAAAGATTGGATCTTTAATGAGCAGTGTTTTCTAGTAGGAGTTCACTATATCAAAAGAACAGCTACAGAAGAACAACTACAGAACTGTTGTCATCCCTAAAACAGGTTAAATTGAAATACTTGTGACTTTGGGAACTAGACCGACAAATCACATTTTGGCAAAACATATCTGAAATGAAGGTTACAAATAATCGGATCCTAGGTATGAACGAACTTAAAATAGATTCATCGCATCAAGATCTCACTGTAACGGCTTTCAACGAAGCATACGTAAGTAAATTATTTACCTCGGTTTCTTAGAACTCGAATATTCTGCTTTGATGGTATGAGCTCCATTATCCAAAATAACTGTCTTTTTTGACATGGTTGTTACTCTAGGAAGAAGCACTAAAATAGAAACCGTAATAGTGGGAAGAAATTTTCGCACTTGCGTAATTCCATTTTCATAATAATCCGATGCAAGTCAAATACCGTGTAAAACTTCAGACTGTTAACCTATGGTTTCCGAGCCAAGATGGATTCTTGACAAATAAAGAGAGGTTAAATGTTCAAAAAACTTTTCGGAAAAATATTATGCCAATATTATGGCGGTAATTCAGATCTAATATTTTCCAGATCGTCCATTTCGTTTATAAAAATCTCGTTTCCAAAAATCAAAAGTCGAAAGTTGCGGTTAAGGCACGTACACAGTGCCACACTTTCACTCTAACTTTCACCTTTCATTGTGAACACACAATTTCTCTCACTCTTACTTTCACTTTGACCCTAACTTTCACCCCATTCACAGTGAAAAGTTAGATTGAAAGTAAGAGGAAAGGTGAGAGTGAGTGGCAAAGTAAGACTAAGTTCACAATGTAGAGGCAAAGTAAGAGGCAATGCGAGCGCCTTTTTATTTTTAGATATACTTCTTTATTTCGATTTTTCGAAGTTTTAGTACCAAATTGTAGCCCTGAATGTCAGCTACATTGTGGTACCAAAACTTCTAGAAAAACGAAAAATTTGTAGACCTAAACTTTAAAAGACGCTCCCTCTGTGCTGAAAAACGTGTCAGAGTGAGCGCCTTTTAAAGTTTAGGTCTATTTCTTACGTCAAGTGTGAGACAAAGTGAGGGGAAAGTGAGATGATTTTTTTGAACATTTTTTTCTTGAAAATATCTTTGTTAATTCACGTCTTTTTATTTTTACCAATCTCAGTTCCATGCATCAATGAGACCAAGTGGTCATTTACTTGGTGCAAAAAAAAATTAAAGTATCTTCGGATTCCAAGACTTGTTTTAGTTAAGATTTTTTCACAAAAATTGGCCCTAAATGGGGTTTGAAATCAAAATTTCAAATCACTGAATTTAAGGCTTGTGCGGGCCAGTTCGACCCCTTACACTTTTTTAAATCCTTTGGTTTATAGCTCATTGTGCAGCTAAGGTTCTCTAGTTTTCACCATTATAAATATCAACACCGACTTTCTTACAAAAACTGCCTCTGAATGGGGTACTTGCAAAGTCAAAAAAATCATACATGCTACCACCAGGATTTGAACCTGTAACCATGCCTTGGTCCTGAAGGAAACTAAAAATTCACTCCAGACTGCCTTGGTCCCCCTATGGTTTTCGACCAAACTTTCAAGTGGCCATAACTTTTTTTTTGAGATGGGCGACCCCAACTTTTGATAAGTTTTTCAAGCAGTAAATCGACCACGCTGAGTCGAATGGTCTAAACAGATTTTCATTCTGATCGACGGGATACCCCTAACATTTTTTGTGACATACAACACAAAACAGCGCTATAGAAAGTACGATGATAATTTTGTGGACGAATTGACCTGTGGACGAATTGACCGTGGACGAATTGACCGTGGACGAATTGACCGTGGACGAATTGACCGTGGACGAATTGACCGTGGACGATATTTTTTGAGTATTCTTCGGATAATTGACCGGGGAAATATTCAAAGATGCCTGAAAACCTGAAACATAAAGATCATTTACTGTTATCTATCCAAAACAAGCTCTATCGATAGAAACACAATCTATCATACAAGTAAAAGACAACAGGGAGGTTATCCGACATTTGAGCGCCACGACATTTGAGCGCCGAAATTTTAGCGCACGACATTTGAGCGCCGACATTTGAGCGCCAAGTCATTTGAGCGCCGACATTTGAGCGCCAGATTTTTTTTACAATAAGAGTTCATTTACAGTGCTTGCATAGTGCATAAAGCACCAGGTCAGTAAATTTGCCACGTAAAGGTAGGTTGTGCTTGGGGGTGTAGGTAGACACCACAGATAAATCTTTTAGTCCCCAGTTTTTGGAATTCAAGTTTCTGTCAAGCGGGTTTATTATATATATTAACTTTTACTAAACCATGCGTTGAACAGTATTATAAAAGACCAAAAGACGTATTTTCCCTACAAATACCACTCAACTTAAGACATAGCCTTCATGTAGGTGCGTTTTAGCTGGACCGCTAGAAAATGTGTGAACTTATAATTTCAATGCTTAATTGCTCAAATTTGTTACTCGAAACTGCTTTGCAAACAAGGATCATAACCGGCTAAGAGATAATATTTGATAACAACAAGTAAAATAACACCAACGATCATCAATCAACAAAATTAGTTCTCTATATCACTCGAATTTTCGTCTTCATCCTGCCTCTCACTTCTTCGTCGCCCAGATTGCTTGGAACTGTAAATCTTGCCAGGTGATGCTGAATAGAATGAAGAAACTGAAGCCTGTTTTCGGAGCAGTACCCTAGTACAAGAAGCTTGATATTTTCTTCCCTCTGGATTTCACTTGGTCGCCGCACTTGACGCAACGCTTCAGCTGGATTGACGCGAGCTCTAAAAAGTTATACATTCCAAATTATACAAGCAAACATCAATTTCAGTACCTCAGAATGATTTGTCTAGTCTTTTCTTCTTCCGATTGCAGTCGAACGATGAATTGGCCAAGTAGCATATGCGCTATGGGAAACCTACGGTTGAACGAATTGTGCCAGCCTTCTATAGCATTGTTTGTCCTCGGCAACCCGTTGATCGCAGTTGCTTGTTTTGTTTGAGTGAAGAAGTCCAGTCATTCGATTTCCAGAAGAGGTTTGTCAACACTACTAGCACCAAAAGGCTGTCTTACATGCTGTATCATACGCTGAAGAGCCCTATCACTTGGAAGACACAGAAGATCACCATCCGATATTCCATCTTTCACGGTCAAAATCACATCAATTAACGGCTTGCTGAGTGACTACTTGCACAGCCAGTGGAAGTCCTTCAGAATTAACAGATGCATGAACTTCAGCAAAAAATTGTTCCCTAGAAGACAAAGTAAATAAAAATAACAAATTTTTGAACCCAAGACATACCAGTGGGCTATTTGGTTTCGTCACACAGATCGAAAATTAGCTGGGATTTCCAAGCTGCCTGCCAAATCATTCCCCGTCCCGAACGGGGTACCACCAGCTGCCAGAAGACAAGTCTCACCACCAGAAGATCCACCACGAGTTCTAAAGAAAATACGTTGAAGTTAATTAGTTGAAGTTAGTTAAGAGAGATTTTAGCAAAACCTCAATGCATTCATTGTATGCACAGTTGTCCCAAAGATAGGATTCGAACAAACGAAGCTCAGTAGCAATTGAAGAATGTTTGTGTAGACAAATGGAACAGCACCCAAAGACCTAAGACAATTCACGAAAGAGCAATCCGCCTTTTTTGGATACCCCAATCTCTGAGCCAATCCAGCGCTGCAATCATATCCCTTGAGCTGAATTTAAAAATGTAAGGAAGCCCAAACCCTGACCCTAAAACTCAGGTACCTGGCACTGGCAGTGGAAAGGTTATCCGACATTTGAGCGAAAAAAAAATCTGGCGCTCAAATGTCGGCGCTCAAATGACTTGGCGCTCAAATGTCGGCGCTCAAATGTCTTGGCGCTCAAATGTCGGATAACCAACCGCCCCCCCCCTTGTGAAAGTTGATTTTGGCGCTCAAATGTCGGCGCTCAAATGACGTGGCGCTCAAATGTCGGCGCTCAAATGTCGTGGCGCTCAAATGTTGGAAGGAAAACCAAGCTCAGAACTCTCTGCCTTTATAGCATAGCCCCAATAAATCTAATTCTAATTTTTACAAACTAATAGACACCTTGATTAAAGTCAGGGACAATTCAATCTATGTTGTATCATAAATATAATGACATCCTCAATTAAACGATACCACAAGGCCAATCTCCAGGGGTTTTCGTTAAATTGAGTATCGACTTTGTCGCATTTTTGAAACACTGTGTATGGACTTATTCGTCGAAATATTCTTTTTTCTCGCAGCTTTTGCGTCATTTTATATTAATAATACACAGTTTGTTTATAATTACAATTATTTGTTTCAGACTTTCGTTCAATCAGCTTAGATTTTGGGAGGAAATATGAGCACTGTAAAAATGGATATTGTAGATGAAGACTCAAAGGTAACATTTTTGAAGTTATTGTTCTACCGGGAAATTAACATATTTCAGGCTAACGTCTTGGTTTCTACCATAGTTAAGCCAGGTGTTGCTAGAATTAAGCCTGAATTCATTGATCTTAAGGTTGGCTTTTACGTTAAAAATTGATGTTGAAATAACATCGAATTTAGCCCATTGACTTGCCAATCGCAGACGTGAAGGATAAAAATCCGGCGGTAAAAGAAGAACCTACTGTGAAGATCGCCTTAAAAAGAGCTCGTAAGTAGCATAATTCTGCACGATACCGTATATTCTCTTTTAAGTGATCTAACTTATTCATAAATCGCTACCCTTGACTTTAAATCATTATATAGTTGTTGATTTCGTTGACCCGAAAATTTTATGATTTTGAAGGGTTGAAAAATAAAAAAAACCATGGCCGATTGACAGAGATTGTAAAATATGTTGTTCTTCGGTTGGATCACAATTATTTTTAAGGCGGTATGGACAAAAATCGCAGCAAGAAGATGGCAGTGGCAAGAAAAGAGGTCAATGAAAATGTCGTTCGCTTATGCAAGTCTATCATTTCACCTGGTTCTACCTGCAAATTTGGTGCTAGGTGCAACTGTTTGCATTCAAAAGAAGAATATTGGGAGAAGAGGTCGAAAGATATTAGTTAGGCTACTCTTTTTTGTGACACTGAACTGTAAGAAAGCCTTGGTCTTTTAGGTGATAAATGCGTTCTTTATGACTTGATGGGCGAGTGTCGTTTTGGAATTGGCTGCCGTTTTGCGTCTGCTCACACAAATGAGGAGGATCTTAGCCAGAAAGACAAGAGAGAGCCTGACAGCAGTTTTCAGCCAGCTCTCAACAACCATTTTCAGCATATCCAGATGAAGATGCGCAAGAAGCAATATGATTTTATCCGGGCTGATCAGGTTAGTTATCTTTATGGCATTGTAAAGAAAATCATTATGTTGTATTCAGATCGTAAAAAAACTAATTGCTGTTGATCCTACCAAGAACAAATCTGAAGAGGCTAAACAGTTGATGGGTTCGATGATCACTCGAAAAGAGCCAAAGTTAGATTTGAAATCACTAAAAGGTCTGCTCTGCTGTAAAATTTTCAGCCAAACTCAATTATATCTTAGGCAAAACCTATTTGGCACCACTTACTACTGTTGGGAATTTGCCATTCAGGCGTCTTTGTGTTGGTCTCGGTGCTGAGATAACTTGCGGTATGGTGTTATAGTCTTCGGCGAATTTCTTATTGATTTAGGTTTGAAAATTTAGGTGAGATGGCTGTAGCTACTGGTCTGCTTCAAGTGTGTGAATTAATTAGCGTCATTGGTCAATGAATTAACTTAATTTTCAGGGCAATCTGCAAGAATGGTATATATGTCTTGTTGAAGAGTCGTAGTTATTCGAAATTTAATAGGTCTCTGGTAAAGCGTCACCCGTGTGAAAAGATCTTCGGTGTTCAGTTGGCAGGTGGCTACCCTGATGCAATGACTCGTGCTACTCAAATGGTGGTTGACGAATGTGAGGTTGACTTCGTTGACGTCAACTTAGGATGTCCTTTGGACCTAATCAATGACAAAGGTGCAGGATGTGTTCTCGCCAATCGATCTAATCGACTCTTGGATGTTCTTAATTGCATGAATGCCGTGGCCAAAGACGTATCGATTACTATCAAGATGCGTTATGGGATGAAAGAAGGAGAGAAAACTGCTCACAAGGTGATGGAACGTGTTGCACGGGTTGGCGGCTCCCAGTTGATAACCCTGCATCCAAGATCAAAGTAGGGGGTTTAACGGTGGAATAGTTTTTAAAATAAGTTTTTAGAGAGCAGCGATATACCAAATCGGCCGACTGGAACTACGTGAGCGAATGCGCAAAGTCAATTGACGGAAAATGTCCTCTATGGGTTTGTGGCGACGTGTTTTCATATGAGGACTACTACGATGTATGCTATCTTACACCTTGTCAACTTAATAATCAAAAAATGTCTCGCTTCAAATTTAGCGGCTTAATAATTACGCTATTGATGGTGTTATGATTGGTCGAGGTGCGCTAATTAAGCCTTGGTAATTTTGCTAATATATGATTGAAGTGACTGTCACCATAATTGAATCATTTTAGGATTTTTACAGAAATAGCGGAAAAACGTCATTGGGGTACTAATTGCTTTAACTAAATCCTAGTAGGTTAATTTTGCTGTTTCAGATATCACAGCCACAGAAAGATTAGATATCATCAAGAAGTAAGCCTTAAAGCTGTTTCTTATGCCATTTAATTAAAGTGCGTGTGGAATTTTAAAGGAACTGGGTTTTTTTTTTAAATTGTCTATTTTTCAAGGTTCGTTAATTATGGCTTGGAAAACTGGGGAAGTGACCATCAGGGTGTTGAAAACACAAGAAAATTCTTGCTTGAATGGCTCAGCTTCCAGTGTCGTTACATCCCTGTCGGACTGTGCGTGTTGTTTAATATCTAACTATTATATTTTAAAGAAGATATTTTTAGACTGGAAGTTTTGCCACAGAAGATGAATGAGAGACCTCCTTATTACCATGGGTTAGTTACAAAAACATTTTGGCGCTAATAGCGGAATAGTATATTGCCCCTTAACCATAATTTTTTTCTTTTAGGAGAAGCGATTTGGAGACGTTACTCTCCTCTCCAGCCAGCAGCTCGTGGGTAAAGATTTCAGAAATGTTTCTTGGGCCGACGCCGGAAGGTTCTCTTTACGATATTTCTTTGGTATAATTCTAACTGGTGAGTTTAGGTTTCCTCTTTGTGCCGAAGCATAATGCCAGCGCGTATTAGAAGTGGAGTCGAAAAGTGCAATTATTACAGACGTTGTGTCTATTTGACTGCTGGAATGAAATAATATTATTGCAAGTTCTCTGTTGAAAATAAAAATTGAAATTCTTCTTGCATTGATCTGATGTGTTTTTACTAGTCTCTCACGATAGTTGTGAGTCCGGTCAGGATCGGAATCTTTTTCATTTGTAGCCAAATAATGATGCTATTAGACACCGTAATTGGTCTAGAAAATTTCATGTTTTTTTTAAATCTTCTTGATTTTTTCGCCTTGCTTTCATACCGTCTTGCAACTCTGGGTATTTTTTTTTGTTTTTGGCAGAGGTGAACACGGGCCGAAAATGTCACGGCCGGCCCGACCCGTGGAAATACGGCCCGGGCAATGCTTAAGCCCGAAGCCTGGCTAAATTTTTTTTTGATTAAACTTTCAGTAAATGCATCCGAAACTTTTACAAAATTGAGACAATTACAAGATACGGAAACAATCACTCTTTATTGATAACTACATTTAAAACCAACATCAATCAAAAGCAACTTTCTTCTTCAACAGTGATCGACCAATGCAGATCGATAAAATTGCTTTTGCAGACAGGTTCTCTCCGTCGCATCCTCTTCCTCAATGGAATCGCACCTTCATTGGCTCTTTCACCTTCGTCATCAGATACAGTTGGCGTAGTATGGGTTTCCATCGTTGAGCTTCTCTGAACATGAAAGGGTAGAATAGAAGCTCGAGAGTTTGGCTATGCCGAACGACAGTGTAGCCATCTACCTAACAAAAAAGCAATCCTCACAAATAAACTAATCAAAGAGTCCATCATGCCCTGGTTGGGGTCAAAAACTTTCAATTCGACACACATTCAATTTAAAGTAGTGACTAGTAGTCACTCTCAAAAACTTTTTTTAATTTTTAATTTTCATACTAAAATGGCGGAGAAAAATAGCGACACAAGTTTAAAAAATGATCGTTATCGTTGAGCTTCTCTGAACCTGGAAGCGTAGAATATTTTAGTTTGAGTTGATAATTATTGTCGGGCTTTGGATCTAAGCCGGCCCGGATTTTTTTCAGCCCGGCCCGCAGGGGGTACGGCCCGGGCCGGCCCGTGTCCGCCCCTGCTTTTTAGTCTAAATTTTTCGGCTTTATCAAAATTATGCGGCGTCGCCCCAGCGCTATCATAGATCAGAAACGGCGGTGGTGCAACTATTAATCTGTGATTTTTTTCACGCTAAGCTCAAAAGGCGTTCCTATAATAATTTCCGAAATGAACAGGCATTGACCCTCAACACACTTCTGGAAACAAAACAAAAGTTATGAAAAATGGGTTTTTTAATTTTAAAGAACCATGCTCGCGGTGGTCTGGTGGGTCCTCACCAATTCGAAAAATTTTCCTAATCATTGATCTTCTGCTCGGATTTTCTAACTTGTTTTCTAACAAAACAAGGCCTAGAAATTAAGGGTGTAGTTTTGCTAGAAACCAAGTTAAAAAATCCGAACAGAAGATCAATGATTAATGAAAAAATTTAAATTGGCGGGGACACACCAGACCACCGCGCGCATGGTCCTCTAAAGATGCAATTCTGTTATACATGACTACAGTAGCGGAAAAAAAAACTTGCACCAAGAATCTTTCTTGCAAACTTCGCCCGGTAACATTTGATAAACACATTATTTCTTGTAACCGTAAAAAACAAAAAAATATTCTACAGGATCTCAGCTACATTTAGCGCTCAAAAATTTTGACTTGCGATGAAAATTTAAAAAGTGCGTGACGCATTTTGTGACTCTGCATAATTTTCAAGGCGGAAAAAAAACTTGCACCAAAATTATTTTTTTCAACCCTACGGAGGCACAATACAAAGTACAGCTTTGATAAAAACACTTTATTTCACATCGATACTTCGTGGCATATCCTCTCGCGTCAATAACAGCCTCACAACGACGCGGCATCGACTCAACAAGTTTTATAACAACATTAAGAGAAATTTTCCTCCATTCTCCAGCAAGAATCTTGAACAAATTGGCCGTTTTGGTAAAACTTCTAAGACGAATTCTTCGGTCAAGCTCCTTTCACAGATGCTCGATCGGATTGAGGTCCGGGGACTGCGACGGTCACTCGAGAACATTCAATTCGTTGTCGGAAAACCACTTCTTGAGCAACTTCGACGCATGATTCGGATCGTTGTCTTGCTGGAATATCCAGTCGGTGTCGAGGCATGTGATGGCTTGCTCTAGCATATTCTCCTCTAGGACGTCCCGATACTTGGCATTCATAATTCCTTCAATTCGGACAAAAGGACCAACACCATCGCGCGAAAAGGCACCTTAAAACAGCCAACTAAAATTATTCAGGATTTGTCAATTCTTACCCCAAACCATGACCGATCCTCCACCGTGCTTTACAGTCGGAACTTGATACTTGGGATTGTTTCTCTGACCCGGCGGACGTCTAACGTATCGAATCCCATCAGAAGAGAACAGATTGAACTTGCTTTCGTCGCTCCAGAGCACCCTTCCCCAGTCGGCAACAGACCAATCCAAATGGGCACGGGAAAACTTGAGACGAGCCTTGACATTCTTCTTAGAAATCCACGGCTTCTTTGATGGCTCTGCAGCAGGCAAGTTTGAACGTCTAAAGACAAGCATCAGAAAAGCGTTAGAGGCAAAAATTAATACTTACTTGAGAATATTCCTGGCCGTTCGAGTGGTGATACCTAGCTTGAGATGCTCGTTCGCATATTTTGTCACATCCGTAGCTGTCTTCTTTGGGTCATCCTTCACGATAGCACCCGATCGTTTCTTGGAGTCGACTTGTGTGGGCGACCACTTCCCGAGAGAGACGAGCAGTAGAATTGGTATCCTTGAAACGCTTATAGAGAAACTGTAGTATGATTGGTGGAGAAGAAAGCTGCAACTTGTCGATCCGTTTGACCTCCTTGCTTTGCGCGCACTATAGCAGATTTAACCTCAGGCACTAGTTCCTTGAAGCTCATTGCAACTGAAAATACGATGGATAAACAAATCAAGCGCAAAAATCAATTGCGGCGACCAAAAGACGGTGAAAACAGCAAGGAATAATTTTGGTGCAAATTTTTTTTTTCCGCTTTGAAAATTATGCAGAGTCACAAAATGCGTCACACACTTTTTAAATTTTCATCGCAAGTCAAAATTTTTGAACGCAAAATGTAGCTGAGATTAGGGATGATCGCGATTGCGATTAATCGCAATCGCAAATCGCACAATAGCACAAAATTTTGACGAAATAATCGCAATCGCACAATCGCAAATTATTTTTGAAAATAATCGCAATCGCAAATTGGAAATTGTTGCGATTATTTGCGATTAATCATACCTTCCATGTTTTGCAACAAACTCAAACGTTTTTCTCCTATTTTTGTCTCAAGTTTTGCTTCTTACCTCTCTGATCCAGCAACTAGTGTGGTCAGCTAACAGCTCTTTTCCGTCGCCCGAGATGTCTACGACTATAAGCGATCAAATTTGTTGCCGGAGAATGCGGAAAAATTGATATTCCTTCATGAAAATTTGCCTTTGTTCAAATACAGTTATTGATGTTGATGTATCGATGCTTGTTTGCGAATAAAGTTAGCTTTTGAATCGATTATTTGCATAGAATTTTAATCTGGATGACAATCGCACAATCGCGCGATTAATCGCACTTGATTTTTGAAAATAATCGCAATCGCACTAACTGTGAGCAAAAATAATCGCAATCGCACAATTGCAAAAGGCCAAACGATCATCCCCTAGCTGAGATCCTGTAGAATTTTTTTTGTTTTTTACGGTTACAAGAAATAATGTGTTTATCAAAAGTTACGGGGCGAAGTTTGTAAGAAAGATGCTTGGTGCAAGTTTTTTTCCCGCTACTGTAGATCATGTATAACAGAATTGGGGACCATGCGCACGGTGGTCTGGTGTGTCTTGGTGATTTTTTGGTTCGTTTCAGTCCGGTTTCCAGAAACGGTTTCCGTTTAAAAAAAAGGATATAGGTCATGAAAGTTTCATTTGGTTTGCCACCAAAAGCTTCTTTGCAAAGATCTCCGGCTTTAGTGGACTCTCTTGATAGTGCCTGCCTCTACATAGTGGTCACTTGTAATGGTCCGTGCTACAAAAGCAAATCTCTCCATAGTGTCATTGCAATTATTCGCAGTATATCTTTGAGTACATTATTATCTCGACTGGGAATTTCTTTATGAGATTGTTTTGGGCGTTGGGGCGTTTGTCCACATTTGTCCCAAATTATGTAAGGTGTTTTTGACATCCTATACACTAAATTGATTTTGGTCTCAAGAGGAATCGAACAGAATGAAGTGAAAACAGAATTTGAGATCGTGTCAGTGTATGCTCTACTAGAGCATACACTTGTCCCAGTTGGTCCTGGAAGGGTTAAATGCTGGGACTTTGTACTTTCTTACTTTTTTAAAAAATTTAATTGTTTTCAGAAACATATTGAAAAATGACTACCGGATTGATGGTTTCGCCGAAAACCCTGACATCAAACACGCTTGATCCAGATGTAATTAGAAGTTTCGCCTTTACTTTGCCGAAAAAGTATGAAAATCTTCTCCACTTGTTTGTTAGCATGGAAAAGGTTGATTCGAAAGCAAACTGAATCCTCATTGAAAATTGTGGTTTAAATCCAGGTAGTTTCTGTCGCTCATCGCCGTGAAATGCGTCTAACTTTTGCTGATGTTTGCAGCAATGTGGAGAAGAATACAAAAATGCAAGTTGAGTCCACATTATTTCATTATTTAAGAAACCATGTCTAGGGTTTTCAAAGAGTCTCATTTGTCACAAATCCTGGCCGTCTTTCCGAAAGCTTATGACATACAGTGGGAGAAGCATCGTCAAGCCATCGGCAAAAGCAAACAAGGTGTCAAGTTCGATCTTGTAGTTAAGCCAAATTTGAAGGATGGTAGTCATTTTCATCATCTATAGCTTATCCTACTTTCTCCTTCTTAAGATATTCAAAGTTATTTGCTGAGGGAAGAGCCGACCAAAAGAATGAGTGGATGGCGTTTGACTTGTAGGAAGATGGTGTTCCGTCATCATCTCGTGATTCGAGTCAAGAAGGCTCACAAGAAATTCCTTTTTTCAAATCAACGTATCTTTAATGTCATATCGGAGCAATTGTGAATAATTGATTTCCAATTTAGTGTCTATGCCAATCAATCACATGATTCATCCTGACTTCGATCTGAATACTGTACCTGACCTGTCTCCTGTCCAGCTCCCGCAAATGCCGAAATTGGATGTTGTTTTCCGAACTATGCGTGACTATCTGGAAGCTATATCGGATGATGAACAAGTGAAGCAGTCAAAGAAGCCATCTAGCAGAGGAAATTCAGAGTTGTTGAAAGAAATTAAACAGAGCCCGAAAACTCCAGTGGTGGAACACAGCAATCAGCTGTCGAGAACTCCTGTGTGCAAAGATCTCGAGCAAGACCCGGAGACACCGAAACAGACTTTATTGGAAAGAGTAGGCATTTTGTCTTGGTCTAAGTAGCATGAGGACTTCATCGGAATTTCAGATCCGTGCTAAAGAAAATTCTTTAAAGTCCGCAAAACGAAATATGGATGCGGAGAAGCGAAATGCCATCCTGCAGCTACTTAAAAAGTCTATGGTGGAAGTAATCTGCAGCCATTTCGGTCTCAAGAATGTGTCTGGAATGGATCTGCTTCAGCTAATGCCTCTGGTGGTTCTCTCTTGCGGTCAGATGAACAAAAGTAAATATTTTCTAAATTCTTTTATCGGACTTGATGTTGTTCTGGTGTTTAGAGAAGTTTATTGAACACATAGATGTCTTGTGTGAAGTGGCGCCAAAGTTCTGCTCCAAAGATTCTTTTCTCGGTTCTACTTGTCTAAAGCTGGCCGAAGTTCGCGCAGATAAAATATTGCAATGTGTTGATGAAGAATTGAAAAAGAGTTAGGAATAGAAGTTATCATGTAATTGACCGCAATTGTTAGTTTTCAATGTGATTCTGTTCGACTTTGTTTTTAACAGTTTGTTTTTGAAATATTGGGTTGGCCGGAGAGTAATGTCGGTTTTTTTTCTAACACTTATCGTGCTGTGGCTGTTTTTTTTTTTATCATAATAGAGCATTATGTACGAAATTGAAGGATTGTTTTTCTGCTTCTAATATGTTTTTACAACTTTCTTACATGGTTTTAGGCCTTTCAAATGAACTGTCAAGTTGATGAAAAAACGCAATTTCGACGCATCCTCCTTTTTGCATTCAACCAAGGTCAAAAAGCGACTGAAGCAAACTTTGCAAACCAACGCTGAGCTGCCCTTATGTCCATCGAGCCCTCTTCGTACAAAGCGGATCGGGAAATCTTCAAGTGTACGGAGAGGGCTCGATGGACATAAGGGCAGCTCAGCGTTTGTTTGCAAAGTTGCATAGTCCTCTTCATTCGCTTTTTGACCTTGGTTGAATGCAAAAAGGAGGATGTGTCTAAAATGCGTTTTTTCATCAACTTGACAGTTCATTTGAAAGGCCTAAACCATGTTAAAATCTTTACGTGTAAGAAAGGTGTAAAAACATATTAGAAGCGGAAAAACAGTCCTTAATTTTCGTATATAATGTTCTGGCACACCTTCGGTATACCCCCAGCAGTAAACCTCGGTGTACCCCCAGCAGTGAACTTGTCCGTGTATAAGCGTAGCAAATTTGATTTAATTAGTTATATCGAGTAGTACGCTTGTGATGATGTGATAAATAAACTATTCTTGACTCTTTGTGACTAATGGGGGTATACGTAAGTTTCCTGCTGGGGGTATACCGAAGTTGACTGCTGGAGGTATACCGAAGTTGACTGCTGGAGGTATACCGAAGTTTAGCTAATCAACTATCTACTATAGCGCTGCTTTCGGCTGTGGGAAACACTCACTTTTTAGGCCACTTTTTGCAATTAATTTTCAAAGTTGGTGTCCTTGATTAGAAACCGGGTGAAGGCTCCGGGAATATGCAATAAAATTTTGGGTTTGGTGCGGCGAAAAAAAATTTTCGAAAAATTTCTCGATCAGGAAAAAATTTTTTTGGTGCGAAAAAAAATTCGTGTCACACAGGTCATTATTGTGCGTCAACTCCTTGCGCGTCGAATAAAAAAAAATAGGTGAAAAACGAGGACTTTGAAGGGTGGGCACGGGCACTTTTATGGAGATGGTCAGAATCGAAAAATCCGAGTAAAATCAGAAGAATTTCAAATGAATTTGAAATAAAGTTTTTGTTGTCTCCCGAGGAATTCAAAATTTTACACGGATATTGTCCTTAAATGTTCGGCGCTAACAAAGTGCCGCGAAGCGGCGCCAGCGTGTACCCGAACTAATAATGTGCCAAAACCACCAGCGCCAACCCGTATTACGTACATGTAGAAGCTGGGGCTGATGCGCCATCGGCGCAGCGTGCCTTCTAGTCATACTTACTATAGCGCTGTTGTCTGTGTGTATGTAACGGCCGATTCAAATGGATGAATTGACCAATCCAGCCAGTTGAATCGATTCAACTGGCTGGATTAGTCAATTCGTTCATTTGAATTGATTCAACTGGCTGGATTAGTCAATTCGTTCATTTGAATTGATTTAAATGGATGAATTGATCAATTCATCCATTTGAATCGATTTAACTGGCTGGATTAGTCAATTCATCCATTTGAATCGATTTAACTGGCTGGATTGATCAATTTATCCATTTGAATCGATTTAACCGGCTGGATTAGTCAATTCATTCATTTGAATTGATTCAACTGGCTCGATTAGTCAATTCATTCATTTGAATTAATTCAACTGGCTGGATTAGTCGATTCATTCATTTGGATTAGCACTAAATCATTAAATTACTCGTAGACAGTATTTACGTATTTTTCACGATTTTACCACCTGCTACTACACAAATGAAAAAAATTTGACCATGATTTTTTATGTACCTTATGATACAGTCGAAAGTCATACAGCATGACCTTATATAACGTAAAACTCTTAGACATGATCATGAAAGCTCTGTATTTGGCTCTGTATACCAAAAAAAAAAATACAGTCGGCGCTCTCCATAAAAAATCCCTCGAAAACCATTCTGAGGATTTCAGTATGGAGAACTTTCGTTATAGAGAAAGTCGACTTTTCAGGCAAAAGTTAGCCAAAAATCACGCCATTTTAATGATTTCAAAAACTAAACAGATGAAATATGCATCTTTTTGACTGTTTCCATACCATTATAGGTAAAAAAACACTCAATTGTGTGAAAAGTTTAGATGTATGAAATTTTTGCAAAAAAAGATATTCCTCTCCTTAATGTTTTTTTCAGTATTAGTCAGTACAGGATTTGTTAAAGAGTCAGTTTACCGTGCAATCGTTCGTTATAAAGAGCGTCAATTATAATTAATTTTAGACAAAACCTACCAGACAAAGAAAATAGGTTCGTAATGGAGAGAGTTTGTTGCCGAGAGGGTTCCATATGAAGAGCGTCGACTGTATAATAAAAAACGTTCAACTTCAGCGTTACTTTTTTCGGCTGGTCTCCTACGTCTCTTTTCTGCTGGTTTATAAAAGTGTTGACAGTAGATGAAAAAACCTCATATTCAGCACGCTTTTTTCGTTACGTTATTTTCGAATTCAGCACTCGACGGACTGGGTTATAAAAAAAGTAAGCTAATAAGCTAAGAAGTGAACAATAAGAAAAGTACATTCCTTAAAGACTGAAAAATTTAGACTAGAATGTGAAGCTTGCTGTACAAATTGTGGCGGAATGGGGCCCGAATATTCATGTAAAAACGAAGATGGAGTATTTATTGACTGCAGCGGTTGCAACCGAGTTTTTCGCAGCTCTGCATGTTTTTTTAAACATCAAATAAATGGAAGATGCAGCTCGTGTGAGCAATGCGTGAATTGTCGTCGAACCTACTTGGTAAAAAAACTCATAAAATTTGATGCTGTTACATAAGTTTTTTTTTCAGACAGACGCCATCCAAGAGGACAGGAATGTGCTATTCAGCAGGTCGAGGTCCCAGAAAAAGCATCAGATATTCGTTATGTTTGCTACTACGCAGAGACTACCGAAGAAGCATATAAAAATAGTGGAGGACAATGGGAATATAAAGTAAACATGATTTCTGCTCGGGTCAGCTGCACTAAATGTCTCGGTATAGACGTTCAGTCTTGCACAATTTGCGGTACAGAAAGACACAAAATGTGGTGTGCAGCCGATGAAGGAACTTTGAGTCCGCTCAACATGTTCGTTGATTGGATTTTAAAAACGTTCAATTCTAGAACAGAAACACATGTTTATGCACACTATGGAGGTATGTTGTTTATTCCTCATTAGAGCAAACCTTTTTTTATACATAAACCGTCTTTAAGGTCGCTTTGATCACCACTTTGTCTTAAATCGTCTCTATCAGGTTAAAATACGTCCTGAAGTTGTGATGAATGGATGCAAGCTTTTTGAGATGACAGCAAAGAGATGACAGGGAGGACAAGGATACTCACGG